>CM077235.1:4999601-5139601 GCA_039654775.1 Spinibarbus caldwelli | reverse complement strand
CACAACTGCTGCTTCTGTCACTTTTTCTCTTGACAAGAAGTGCATTTATTCAGTCGGAGAACGTCTTTACGACCACATCAAACGAGAGACGTTTCAGACGCGTGCTCCACTTCACCTCAGCGGCAGGCGCGATTCAAACGAGCGTGGAAACAGTCCTGTGCTCGCAGTGCTCGATCTTCAATTGCTATGGCAAGCCCAAAGGGTCAGAATTACGCTATAGATTAATCGCGTTTACAGCCAAACGCTGTCAAATACGGCATTTTAAACAGTATTTGCGCCGCAAAATACGCCGTTGTGATTACAAACGCTGTAAAAAACGTGCAAAAATACGTCAATGACGCCGTATCTAACGGCGTTTTAGTGTGTATGAAAAACGCCGTTTTGGTTGCACAGAATGCGTGTCATTTACGGCGTTTTCCTTATAGTATAATGAGCCACGCCCGCTGATTTCCACAGCCAGTAATATTGAACTGTTCTCACCCAATCAATGATGAACAGAACCAGACCAGACTAATTCACTATGATCGTTTTAGCGGAAGAAGTGCCTGTGAACCGATAGGAAATATTTATGTACAAAGTAACTTTATACTAACATTGAACATAGGCCAATTCCACGTCTTTATCATACTTTAATTATTAATCATGGGCAGCATTTTAGCATACCAACCCCATCTGCATGCTGCTAAGCAATTGTCTGTGCTGCTGTCGCCACAGTCCTGACATAAACGAGCATTTGCATGCTGCTGTAGTTATAAAAATACACGGTTATTGTAGTGTCATGTTTAGGATTAATCTCCAATCTGTCTACAATATGCTATCCAATAACTGCACTCAGACCCAGAGGATATGAGTCTTTGATGATCAGATCAAACCAGTTATTTTTCAATAATACCGGCTTGGAATTTTTTTATTTGAATGACTCATTTCTTTATTTGAATGACTCAAGTTTGATTTAACAACAAATCAAAATACGAACAAAACAAAATAAAAAAATGACAAACAGTTTGATATTATTATTATTATTATTATTATTATGTCGTTCTGTTTGAATAACGGAAAAACGAAAATTAAGCTAGATCTATCGTATTTTTTGTTCGTGGTTAAAAAAAATCAGCTTATGCATTTCATTATGATTATTATTATTATTATTATTATTATTATTATTATTATTATTAATAATAATAATAATAATAATAATAATAAAGGCTTAATTAGGCTTATATTATTATTATTATTATTTTTTTTATTATGAATAATAATAATAATAATACAATTAAACCATTTGCCATTTCTCTTTTTCTTTTTAAGTAAAATCTAACTATCAAAAATGTTCGTATTTCGATTTGTTGTTAAGTCTCAAACTAAAATCATTCAAATAAAGAAATATTCCAAGGCCCGTTTATTCATAATAACTGCTTTGATCTGATCTGATCTTAAACTAGACAGATTGGAAATCAATACTAATACACGTCGCTACAATAAAAACCATTATATTAAAATACATTTAAAACAGTGCATTTCTATGATGCAGTAACTTCAGCAGTGAGCAGATGCTTGTTTATGTCAGGACTGTGGTGACAGCAGCGTAGACAATCGCTTATATGTAACCATAGCCTAAATCATTGGTGAAGCAATGCGTCACCGTAATAATTGATTTTCAATCTTTTTTCTTTTTTTTTCAGCCGACACCCATTGGCCTAAATTATTTACTTGAAGGACCCCCTGAGATTTTAAGTAAATATTTCAGTAATTTAAAATGTGCTGTAATTAAAAAATTACTGAAATAATTTCAAGTTTTATGTCGAAAACCAATAGATTTTAAACAAATAGAAAATATTGGTTCATCTGGTCTTGCTCAAAGTCGCAGGTATAGACAAACACAAAGTAAACAAAACAAACAATTGTAATCTTTCATGTCTTAACCACTGTGCTGCAAAAAATGTAAACTCAGTGTTGCCATTACCTGGAAAACTTACAAATGTTTTGTTTCATGTTGAGTTTCATGAGTCTTTTGTTTGTTCCTTCATATTCTGCGTATTTTAACACTTTACAACATCTTAAAAACATATAGTCACTGTTTTAATGTGCTCAAATATGGAGGATTTTTCTGAAGAACAGTTAGCAGTTTAACTGCCCAGAACAAACACTCATGAAACTCGTCACAAAAGAGAGTAGTTGTGGGTTTTCCAGGTAACAGCAACAAGGTTGTCACTTATTGAGTTTATATACATTTTCAGCAGCACAGTGAATGTTTAAGACATGAAAGATTATAATGGTTTGTGTTTTATTCTTGAGCACATTGTGTCTGGCTATACCCGTGACTTTGAAGACCAGATGATGATGTTTTGTGAACAGTAAATGCAGAAAACCAACTAAATTCCAAAGGGTTTACATTCTTTTACCATTTAGTTTTTTTGCAAACAACCTGAATCTTTTTTACTTTTTTAAAACAGCTCTGTTAAACAATTTGCTGCAAGATTTAAGTGTATTTCATGGCCAAAGAATAAACAAGTCTTAACACACTTTTATGGGAACTAGGAACTTTTTAATTTTAACAACAAAGTTTACATTTGCAATGACACTTATGAACATAAATCAAAATGACAGTATCTCTCAATATTAACATCATAATACTCAAGATTTCAATAGTTGAACAATTGTGACAATGATTGAGGTCCGAAGATATGGAGGTGGAGTAGGGGTGTGGAATGTGGAAACATTTGACAAAGGTTTTGTGGGTGATTTGGACAGTTGTTTTGGTATCACACACATGAAGGGGGAAAACACAAAAAGAATAAAAAACAAAGAAAAACAAACAGCATATGATTGTACAACGCTCTCTTCCACACCATGACCGAGGTGTCCTTCAGCAAGGTACCGAACCCCAACTGCTGCTGCAAAAATGTCTGTCTGTCCGTCTGTCTGTGTACTTGGATGGGTTAAATGCAGAGCACAAAGTCCGAGTATGGGACATCATTCATGGCCACACATCACTTCACTTTTTCGTCTTCCGACATAGTTATGCAAGAAATACAAAGCTACATACTGCATCACTTATGCCTGGTTTCACAGACAGGGCTTAGACTAAACCAGGATTAGGCCATAGTTCAATCAGAACATTTATGTAGCTTTTATTAACAAAAATAAATAAATAAAAAAAAACTACTGGTGTAAATCTCGAGACAAAACAATGGCACTGACATAATTTAAGAACAGTCAGGGCAAGTTTCTTTCAGTTAAAACAGCTCAAACATGCATTTTAGTCTGGGACTAAGCTGAAGCCTTGTCTGTGAAACCAGGGGTTAGTGTTAAAAGAACTGATGCCAAATATATACACCATACCAGTATTTACTTAAATCCAAATTTTTCATATAAATAGAACAAATGAAGAGCCCAGAGGTGCATTTCATTGTCTACGTCCAATATACCTTCACTCTCCAGGAAATGGAAGAGTTTGTAGTAAACATTAGTCAGTCCCTGCCACGTTACTCCAGAGCCTCTCAATTCATTGGTCATGAGTGCTCCTGCCTCTGATGGCACTGCCTCTTTCAGATCACCTGAAAATGTTCATAACACAGAAAGCATCGTTTTCTCCTCCATGATCCATCCTAACCCTAGAACGCACTCCACATCTGGCCACGGCGTTTAAGAAGCAATGCATTACAATACTGCTGCAGTTGTTGTTGAAGGCATGGAGGAAGACTATAAGATGGCTGCAGCTATTGATACCCTCATGAATGACAATTCTCCATCTAAACTAAAACATAAACAAACGAGAGAGAGAGAGACATTAGACAAACAAAACACAATTGTACAGTACTTGTTTTAATGTCTCATGCTTATATATAGCAAAATATTAATATTGTAGAATTTTACTATAAAAATAAAAAAAAATTCTACTGTAATATTTTAAAGTGTCATTTATTGCTGTGATGCAAAGTTGAATTTTCAACTTCATTACTACAGTCTTCAGCGTCACATGATCTGTCAGAAATAATTCTAATATGCTGCTCGGTTGTTACTGGTATCAGCATAAATCTTAAGTAGCACAACTGTTTTCAACATAAAAAAAAAAAAAAAAGTTTCTTGGGTACGCAAATCAGCATATTAGAATGATTTTTGATGGTTCATCGTGACACTAAAGACTGGAGTAATGAAGCTGAAAATAAATTGTAATACTATTTCACAATATTAATGTTTTTACAGTATTTTTGATCAAATAAATGCAGCCTTGGAGGGCATAGACATTAAAAACAATTAAAATTTGTATTGTTATAAACATTTGTACTGTACGTCTAAAAAAAAAAAAAAAATATTATATATATATATATATAGTAATAAGCTACATAAGGTGTATTATAAAAATAAATAAATAATTATTGCTGCGTAACCTGTGTATATTTACCTCATCAATTTATGGTTGCCAATTTGCCATCAAGGTGCCACAGGGTGTTTGGTCCAGCGACACTGTAGAGTCTTCTTTGTGGTCTTTGGGATATTGCCCAAGGGTCAATTCAAACTAAACTCCTCTGCACTGTTTCTCTGGACCCAAACACCATCTGCCAGTAACTGTGCCCTCACAGCCTCAGATCCAAGCTGGTCATTCCCCAGCCATGAAGTCAGCAACCATTTCATCGAGCGCAGCATCTCTTATGTCGGAATATGACACGGAACCACTCAAATTGAACTCCCTGGAACAAACATATGCAAACATAATGACTGTTAATGTTCAATATATAATTCATATGAATGCAGAAACAATTATATACTACCACTCAAATGGATTAATGATGCTGAAAATTCAACTTTGAATCACAGGAATAAATTCTATTTAATATATTCCAGGGATAGGCAACATCAGTCCTGGAGGGCCGATGTCCTGCAAAATTCAGCTCCATCCCTAATCAAACACACCTGAACAAGCTAATCAAGGTCGTCATGATCACTAACCCTGCGTCTCAATGTGCATACTATCCACCCTATCTGCCCTAAATAGTATTGAAAATTACTACTACCACATAGAATTTAAGATGGATAGTATGCACATTGAGACGCAGGCTTAGGTTACAGGCAGGTGAGGTTTTTTCAGGGTTGGAGCTACTCCAGGACTGACGTTGCCCATCCCCGATATATTTCAATAGAAGTGTCGTTTCAAGTTGTAATGCTTCAGAATATCACTGTTTTTACAGCATTTTTACAGTATCAAATAGATGTAGCCGTGGTGAGAAAAAAAAATAATTTTTTTAAAAAAAGTACAGTTCACCCAAAAATAAAAATTCCATCATTTACCAACTCCCCAGGTCATCCACAATGTATAACAGTGCTTCCCAACCACATTCCCAGAGCCCACACCCTTTTCAGGTTTTGGAGTCGCTTAACAGGCTGAATCAGTTGTGTTTGATTAAAAGAGACATGCAAGATGTGCCGTGTTGGTTTGGTGGGGTGAGATCCAGAAACGTGGTTCAGTGCCGCTGATGTAGATGTCCTTTTTAGTGGAACAGAAAATATGATTTCAGAAGAAAACATTTTTCTCCATTTAATTCAAGTGAATAGGACTCAACTAAGACCATTTTTGATGTTCCAAAAGTCCTTGTTTAGGTATATATATATATATATATATATATATATATATATATATATATATATATATATATATATATATATATATATATACACGCACGCTTCATATATAATTGCCACCACGTGTGACCCTCTCAGGTTGCATACATCACAGTTGTGAATTGTGAAGTAAACCATCTTATGAATGGATATCACAGAGCTTTTTGTTTTTAAATAATATCTTACTCGTGCTTAAAATATGGATTTTGGACTGTCAAAAATGGTCTATACTGAGCCCTGTTCACTTGCATTAATAAAATCCTGGAATGTTTACCTCAAAAACAGGGGTTCTCAACTCTGGCACTTGAGTTCCACAAATTTTTTACCTCAAACCTTGATCAAACTCACCTGCTTGTAAATTTCTAGTGATCCTAAAGACATTGATTAGCTTGTTCAGGTGTGTCTGATTGGGATTTTTAATGTTTCACTCACCTTGTTGTTCATGCACTCTGTCATTGTTAGTGACTTCTTCTTTATACTCCATCATGTCAGGAGTAACTGATCAGCTGCTGGTACAGTAATCAGCCGCGCTCTTGCCCATTCAAGGCTTCTTTGCAATGTTTCCAGTCTAAAACCAAAAGAAGACGTTAAAAATATGGAGGTGCCAAAATATTAATGCCATTTTATACTAGATGCTTTTAAAAACATACAGTTTTAAGATTCAAAATATGTTATTTGATGTTACCAAACGCTTATCTAGCACCCCTAATCAAACCGATCATATGGAGAATATTCTTAATATCAAGATTTGTCACAAAAATAG
Organism: Spinibarbus caldwelli; assembly: GCA_039654775.1. Classification (NCBI taxonomy): domain Eukaryota; kingdom Metazoa; phylum Chordata; class Actinopteri; order Cypriniformes; family Cyprinidae; genus Spinibarbus; species Spinibarbus caldwelli. The sequence goes on along the minus strand of CM077235.1, from coordinate 5,133,219 downwards.
AATATTTCAAAAATGACGTTAACAAGCATTTACATTATAATCCTTTGGAATAATCGTAATTTTACGAGAGTTTAAAGACAAGGTTTTAAGCAATCACTAATGTCATGTGTTGGATAATAGCAAAGGGTTGGTGAGAGTTAGTGTATTTGTGGGAAGTTCAAAAACTTAACAAAAACGATTCGTGGAGTAAAAACTACCCAAAATTCGTTAGACCATTAACCCTAGCAGAAAGCCTGTATGTTAGCTTTAATGTAACTGTTAACCATCAGTGGCCTCTCCTAAATGAGCTGACGAGCTGAATAAGCGTTGACGGTAATTAAGGAACAGATTAACAGGCAGCAATGTTTTAACAAGTCTGAAGAAACAATCCTTACCTCAATAAAGTTGATTGGAGCACATTGGGTCTAAAATCTCCTGTCAGTTGTCGAGTGCAGTCCTCCAATGCATGCTTACAAAGCAAAATGAAGTTTTGTCTTGCCATGATGTTAACTCGATGTGAATTACTAAAATGATCAATTTGATCAATTGGTCTGGTCTGGTTCTGTTCATCATTGATTGGGTGAGAACAGTTCAATATTACTGGCTGTGGAAATCAGCGGGCGTGGCTCATTATACTATAAGGAAAACGCTGTAAATAACGTGCACTTTTGTGCAATCAGAACGGCGTCCTGTGGCAAGCCAAACGGCATTAAAAGCGGAGCTTTTTACAAACTAAAACGGTGTTAAATACAGCGTTTTTGACGCGTTTGCTATCAGGACAGTGTATTTGACGGCGCTAATACTGTTTTAAACGCCGTCAGATACGGCGTTTTGTATGTAAACGTGATTTATCTATAGCGTAAATCTGACCCTTCTGGCTTGCCATAAATTGCAGTCACAAAGGCGCCAGCGCGCACTGTAGCCTGTATCTTTTCATATCAAAGCACGAAATAAACTACGAGCATGCAATGTCGTGGTCAGTTAAGTCATGAAGTTACCAAAAAGGCGATTAAAGCTGCCTTAAAATTGTGCATGCATGTAATATATTTTATATGAGTCACATTTAAGAACGTCTCTGAAATGGTTTTCAAAACTGTCCTGAAGCAGCCCAGCACTGTCTCACTCATCTAACACACCCGATTCAACTCGTCAGCTCATTAATAGAGACTTTAAGACCTGAAGTGGGTCAGAAAAGGTAAAAAGAGTTGAGAGAAAATATGATGTGTGTCAGAGCAATTTTATAGAGATTTTATATACTGTCTTTATGTTGTTTGTTCATTAATTTGAAGATTGTATGTGAAATTATTTCAATATAAAAGTATATTTAAAAACTTTAATGTTAGGTGGGATTAATCGCGATTAATTTCTGAAAAATGTGCGATTAATTAGTTGTTGTTTTTTTATCGATTGACAGCACTAATATATATATATATATATATATATATATATATATATACACACACACATACATGCATACATACATACACTGCCCTCCAAAAGTTTGGAAACACCCCTGGCAAAGTGTGGTTTTGGATGATATCAGCATAAATCCTTATCATTTTTTGGTGCAAATACAGTACATTAAAGTAACTTACATTATCATTGAAGACTAGCAATAATAATTTTCATTTTGATTACATAATGGCAATATATACATGTCAAAGTCAGACATGCCCCTTTGCCAGCTGTGATGCCTGGTTACTGGTTTAAACTTGACACAGGTTTTTAAAAGATTTTTGGGTCAGCATACCTTAATAGCTTCAACAATTGATTGCCAATTCTGTTTAGAATACAATGAACCTGTTTTATGAATGAGCTGTAATAGTTGCTAATGGTGGATATTTTGATGAATCGAAAATTTAAGTATTTTCTATGTATAAACTGTTTATGTAATAAAATATGTTTTCGTAGTTTGTGTTGTCCCTTATCAGTGCAAAATTATCACAAATTAAAAAGGATTCATGCCAATATTGTCCAAAACCCCAGTTTTCTAGGGCGTTTCTAAACTTTTGGAGGGCAGTGTATATATATATATATATATACACACACACACACACACACACACACACACACAAAATATACAGTATGTATATAAAATATTTCATATTTAATTATAGATATAGTATATAACAAATTATTTACTGTAAATAATTTACATTTTTCATTTGTATATATACAGATGATTGCAGTCTATGTTGATAAGAAATAGCTAAAAATGAATTGCGCCTACTGGTGACACAAAGGACCACAAAATTAGTGCTGATCACAATTTGTACATAATATTCATGAAATGCCCCTGGATAATGAAATGACAGCCTGCAGTAACTGGGAATATCCCTTCTCGTCTGTGTTTACTGTCAGTTTTCAGTGGTTTTTAATTGCTTCAGGGAAATACTGCTGATGTTTGTGAATTTTGCACATCTATAATGTATCCCTAAGAAATGTAGATACGCATTAATATTTTTGTATTTAGCAGATGCTCTTATCCAAAGTTACTTACAGTGCATTCAGGCTTTACATTTTACAATTCATTTGGTACATTTTTATATATTAGAATATATATATTTGTTTTATATTAGTAAATGTAGATTTGAACAGCTGAAATGTGAAGGTCAGACTGAAATGAGTGATCTGGTTAAAAACAAACCTCAGCTACTCGTTTCTAATGTTGCAAATCCTCTGAAGGATATGCAGACCTGCAGGTGCTACAGACATCCTGGTTTTTACTCTTTGATGACGGACTTTGGCAACAGTATTTCAGAATAACCAGAGCATGTAATGCTGTGTGAGTGAATTTTACAGTCATATGGCTTGTTTAAATAAAGTCACATCTTTGTTTGATATGCATCGATGAATGTATTCGTTAAATTTGTTGTAGTTTGCACAGTCTTCCTCAAGAGTGTATTTTAAGTGGTAATGCAAATTTTGGGAATTGTATAATCATCATAGTGTTTCCTTTCAAGATTTTATCTAATATCCCAAAACGCAAATAAAAGTACACTGATTTTTTTGATCAACCAACATGTGTAAATGTTTGACATCAGAAAGTTTGATATGAGTTTTTGCTCAACAAATGCTCTTTTTGGACTGAGCAAGAAGTTTTCAGCTCTGAAAGTTACAGTAGTACATCAAATATGCGACTCCTCAAAATATGACCCATTTTTATGCCCGCTGTTACATATGTCACACGTTTAGTGCAGAAATACGCTTCAAACACACCATTCATTAAAACCTGCATCATTCCTTCTGCATGCCTTGCTTTAGTGGGATATACAGAACAGTGATAATGGATTCCAAGCCATTATGTATTTCATTTCCTGTGAGCGATGGCAGGAAAACAGAAGAATATCTATGGGAGAACCACAAAATTGCTCAAGATTAAGGTCTTCACAGTCCTTTAAAAAGCAGACTGAGATGTATGAAATGAAGATGCATGAAATTAAATTTGTGGTTGTGCGTGAATGTAATGGCAAAGGAAAAGTACTATATGTCCTACATTTTATACTTTAATTTCCCCACGGACCTTTTTAATTTTCAAAGCATGAAATAAAAAGATTCAATCAGTGATGGCAGCATTTTGTACATTGGCTCATGCATAATATTCTGTGATATTGCTCATTAATTAAGCAGCTGTTGAAATTTTGCGATTGACATCCTTGTTCTAGACGGTTCCAGCTCAAGCGAACGTCACAATGCTGCATTTCTTCCTGTCAAGTCAAAGCACACAAACTGCTTCATTTTATTTATCACCGACAGCGTTCTTATCTCAGACGAGTTCAACATGAAGCTGTTGCTTTATTGTTGAGAATATTGGATTCTGAAATTAAAGATGACTTGCCTGATTTACCTTGACTACATCTTTTGTTTGTTTCAGATAAACATTTCGTTTTGAGATTGAGCAGAATGCAAGCTTATATGCAGACGTTACACTCATGTGAAGAGCTCGGCTTGGTTTCTTTCGAGACTTCTCAATGTTAACATTCTCAAGGTTGTTTTTTAGAAGTATTAATTAAATGTGAACTGTATATTTGCTTATTGTCAGTACTACTTTTGTTCAAAAACTTGACGAATTTGTTCATTTTTAAACTACATTTTTTCTATAGAAAACTACAGTACAAAACAGCCACAATGCTGTCGTAGCTTTTGTAGGTTGATAGGGTGTCGATTTTTTTGTCTTTTTTTTATCAACTTCCAGGTGAATATCTTAAGTCTGATCACCTTGAGAAGTAAAAGAGCACCTTAGGCATCATTCACGTCTGTAGGTGTGGGATGAGTTACACGCCAAAGTTTTTTTTACCTAGGGTTTGGTGTTTGTATGAGCAAAAGCAATATTTTCAAGGTGATGTTTCAGCTGCTGTATTTCTGAATGCATCTGTGTGAATTGAAATGTGAGCTGTCAAGCAGTGAGCCATCTCGTGTGCAGAGGTAATGGAGACAATCAACCTTCAGTTTTACAGGGACGTTTCATGAGGCACAATTGAAGTGGCCCTTGAAACTAGCTGGTAAAACAATGATCAGTGTTATAAACCAGCTAATTAAGAGAAATAGCGTATTCTTCTTTCATGGGCCACTCAGGGCCATTTCATAAGTGAATGCACTGTATGTTTATTCTGTTTAATCTGATCAGTGAGGAATGGTTAGATTAATTGCAATACACTCACTCACTTTGATTTTGAAAGAACTCTCTTATGGTCAGCAAGGCTGCACTTATTTGATCAAAAACACAATCGCAACAGAATTCACACAATTGTGAAAAAAAAAATATTATAAAGTAAAGGAACTGTTTTCAATTGTAATATATTTTAAAATGTAATTTATTCCTGTGATCAAAGCTGAATTTTCAACATCATTACTCCAGTCTTCAGTGTCACATGACCTTTCAGAAATCATTCTAATATGCTGATTTACTTTTTAAGAAATGTTTCTGATTATGATCAATGTTGAAATAGTTGTGCTGCCTCATATTTTTGTGGAAATGGGGATACATTTTTTCAGGATTCTTTGATGAATAGAAATTTATTTGAAACAAAAATCTTTTGTAAAATTATAAATGTCTTTACTGTCAATTCGTTTCTTTAAAAAAATACTGACCAGATTTTTGAACGTTAGTGTACAAGAATCAGTGTCACAATGCCAAATCTTAAATCTTTAACCCTTTTAAAAAGAATGCCATGCTTTTATTGGTTGCTTAAAGTATAATCATATTAGCTTAAATATTTATATTACAATAAAAATATAATATTTGTATATGTTTTCTGCACGTTCCATGTGTCTCTGTCTATAGCTAATGGTTGAAATATTGTGTTGTAGCATCTCTTAATGCAAAACATCTCTGTTACGTATGTAATCCTCGTTCCCTGAAGGAGGGAACGGAGACATCACGTTGGTGACCGACGAATGGGATCTCGCCAGAGAGATCAATCCACTTCGAGTGTAACTAAATAAGCCAATGGACATTGGCACGCGGATTCCGCATCCAGCTGCCACACCCTGCAGCTAAAAGGCAGCAGGTGCACCGCATTAATTCGTGCTTTCGCTGAGGAGCCGAGGCGGTGACCTGGCAGCTTGGCAGCTCAGCGGTGGTACAGCAACTGTGGCGACGGGACGTGACATCTCCGTTCCCTCCTTCAGGGAACGAGGGTTACATACGTAACGGAGACGTTCACCTTCAGTCGGTCACTACGAGTCACGTCGGTGACCGAAGAATGGGATCCCTACCAAAGCGCCACAGGAGCTGCCCCCTCCAGTGCCCTGTGTAGGCCTCCAGGTCCTTCCTATAAGGCAGACGATAGGACCAGGCTCTACACAGAGAAGGTCGACTACTGCTGTTCCTCGAGCAACCCAAACAGTAGGACTTGGATAACACTGGGAAAGCATGCCCTTCCATTTGGAAGAGGCGCACTGCGGAGTCACCTCCTCCCAGAGGGGGTTAAGTGACATTTATTCATGCGAAGTATCCCCGTAGGGCCCTATCGCACATGGAAATCCCTGAGATGGCTCAGGCTGCATCATTTAGAGACAGCAGAATGCGGTTTGTCAGGGGAAACACGGCTCTAGTAGCTGCACCGTGGAAATACACATATGGGAACCCAACAGGGTCACTCATATGGGCACTAGCCTCACACCAGATTTCAGGAATTCAATGGCTGAAAGGCCTGGCACCAGACGCTCCGTCACATCCAGCCGCCGGAGTGCTGGAGGACTCGACAGGGTTTGCCTGGTTAAGGAACTCTCTGGAGAATTAGGCATTAAGGACGCCACAAGCCGACTCTGAACTGGGCCTCTCAGTGCCACTACCCATTTGAGGTGAGAACACAGAAGGAAACAGGTTCGACACGTAGGCTATAGAACCGAGCGAACGTGTTAGGAGTTGCCCAGCCCGCAGCTCTACAAATGTCTGCTAGCGAGGCACCACAAGTCAGTGCCCAGGATGATGCGACACCCCTAGTGGAGTGAGCACACAGTCTGAGTGGGCAGGGCACACCTTGTGCTTCATAGGCCAAGGTGATGCCATCCACTATCCAGTGGGCCATCCTCTGCTTGGAGACAGCCTTCCCCTTCTGCTGTCCTCCGTAACAGACAAAGAGCGGTTCTGAGGTCCTAAAGCTCTGAGTTCTATCCACGTACTGTTGCAGTGCGCGTACAGGACAGAGCAAAGCTAGGGCTGGGTCTGCCTCCTCCAGGGGCAGTGCTTGCAGGTTCACCACCTGGTCCCTGAAGGGAGTGGTAGGAACCTTAGGCACGTAGCCGGGCTGGGGTCTCAGTGTTGCACTGGAATCAGCCGGCCTGAACTCAAGACACGATTCGTCGACCGAAAATGCCTGCAGGTCCCCCACCCTCTTAATCGAGGCCAGTGCAGTCAGGAGGAGGGTTTTCATAGAAAGAAACTTCATCTCAACTGACTGCAAAGGCTCGAAGGGGGCAGTCTGAAGGGATCTTAGCACCAATGCCAAATCCCAAGAGGGTAGGGAGGGAGGCCTAGGAGGATTTAACCTCCTGGCCCCCCTAAGGAACCTGAAGACCAGATCATGCTTCCCCACTGACCTCCCCTCTACGGGATCGTGGTGGGCGGAAATAGCAGCAACGTAAACCTTAAGGGTGGAGGGGGACAGCCTGCGCTCCAAACCTTGCTGCAGGAAGGAAAGCACGGCTCTGCTTGTACATCTCCGGGGGTCCTCATGGTGAGAGGAACACCATTCAACGAACAGGTTCCACTTCAGAGCATAGACCCTTCTAGCGGAAGGTGCTCGAGCTGAAGCGATAGTGAGCACTACCTCCTGGGGTAGGTCACTTAGAACCTCCGCGTCCCATCCAGGGACCACACATGGAGTTTCCACAGGTCCAGATGTGGGTGCCAGAGGGTGCCCCTTCTCTTAGAAAGCAGATCCTTCCTCAGAGGAATCGGCCAGGGAGGGGCTGTCGCAAGGAGCATGAGTTCTGGGAACCAGGTCCTGTTGGGCCAATATGGATCCACTAACAGGACCTGCTCCTCATCCTCCCTGATCTTGCACAGTGTCTGTGCTAGTAGGCTCACTGGGGGAAACGCATATTTGCGCAGGCCCCGGGGCCAGCTGTGTGCCAGTGCATCCGTGCCGAGCGTTGTCTCGGCTAGGGAGTAGAACCACTGGCAGTGGGTGGTCTCTGGAGATGCAAATAGGTCTACTTGAGCAACTCCGAACCGCCTCCAAATCAGCTGAACCGCCTGGGGATGGAGTCTCCACTCCCCTGGAAGTGCTGCTCGAGACATCTCGTCAGCTGCCCGATTGAACACTCCTGGGATGTGGATGGCATGAAGGGACCTCAGATGTTTCTGACTCCAGAGGAGGATTTGCGACATGCGACGGGAGCGTAAACCGCCTTGCCGGTTGATATACACAATGGTCACGGTGTTGTCCATACGGACCAGAACTTCCCTGCCCCGAAGGCGCCCTCTTAGGCGGCTCAGGGCAAGGCGTACCGCCAGCAAGTCGAGTCAATTGATATGCCAACGCAGTTGGGGACCCGTCCATACACCTGACACTGCGTGCCCGTTGTACGTGGCACCCCAACCGGTGGCTGAGGCATCCGTGAATACCACAGCATGCCTGGATACCTGCTCCAGGGGCACTCCTGCCCGAAGGAACGAGGGATCTGTCCACGGGCTGAAGGTTATGCTGCAGGCCGGTGTAATCTGAACCCCAGTGAGTACTGCGTCGTCATGCCCACCTCGGGACTTAGCCATGGAGCCAGTGCTGAAGCGGTCTCAAATGGAGCAGAACGAGCTGAACTATCGCTGCAGCTGCAGCCATATGCCCCAGGAGCCTCTGAAAGAGTTTCAGTGGGACCGCCATCCTGCTTGATAAAGTCTTTAAGCAGTTTAGCACTGACTGAGCACGTTCCTGGGTGAGGCGTGCTGTCTGGTTGACAGAGTCCAATTCCATGCCGAGAAAAGAGATCCTCTGCGTTGGCACGAGTTTGCTCTTTTCCCAGTTGACTCGAAGTGCCTGAGCACCAGGTCCCTGTGTGCGCACAACTGCTCGCAAGACTGTGCGAGTATGAGCCAGTCTTCGAGATAGTTGAGGATGCGCACACCCCGTTCTCTCAAGGGAACAAGGGCCGCCTCCGTGACTTTGGTGAAGACGCGAGGCGGTAGGGACCGCCCAAAGGGCAGGACCTTGTACTGATACGCTCGACAATCGAACGTGAACTGCAGGAATGGCCTGTGCCACGGGAGGATCAAGACATGAAAGTATGCAACCTTCAGGTCGATCGCTGCAAACCAATCTTGGGGATGGACGCACCCGAAAATGCGTTTCTGCGTCAACATCTTGAACGGCAGCTTGTGAAGCGCACGATTCAAAACTCGCAGATCCAAGATTGGTAACCCACCATTTTTCTTGGGCACAATGAAGTAAGGACTGTAAAACCCTGACCTCATATCAGCTGGAGGGACCGACTCTATCGCATCCTTCGCCAGCAGGACTGCGATTTCCGCACGCAAGACAGGGGCATCGACGGCCTTGACTGAAGTGAACCGGATGCCACTGAACTTGGGGGGACGCCAGGCGAACTGAATCGCGTAGCCGAGTCTGATGGTCCGCAGGAGCCACCGGGACGGACTGGGGAGCACTAGCCAGGCTCTGAGAGACCGTGCCAGCGGAACCAACAGGGCCACCGACGTACCCGTGACACTCACCTGATGCCTCCTCATGCGGGAGAAAACGCAGGAGCCCAGCTTGAGGCCTGTGACAGCCCGGCGTGTGACGCCATGAAGTGGAGACTAGAGTGCAACAGCCCTTACCTGGTTCCACGAATGGGCAGGGTGGGTGTTCTTGGGCAACCCACTGCTGCCTGCTGGCGAGAGAGGAGGAGGGAAGTGATCCCGTGATGCACAGTTCACCACTCTCCTCCTCTTGAGACCCAGAGACTGAGGAAACTGCTCTTTTATTGAAATTGTGGGTACCGCTGGCTGCTGGGCCAGCGGCAGAACAAAAACAAAATGAAACAAAAGATTCTCCACCTGGTCCTCCTCCGAGGGAGGGAGCGGTGCAGTCACCATCTCCCGATGACCAGTCTCCACCATCTTTGGGTCGCCCGTCTCAGGGCGTCTTGCATTTGCACTTCCCGCCAAGTTTGGCGGGGGCCTGGACGGGCTGTGGAAGGTTGCTGCGGCTGCATGGGAGCGGGGGTGGCCACAGGGGGTTGCCCACGGCGGCGAGCAGGCTGAAGGGCTGCAACCAGGGTGGAAGCAGCAGGTTTCCTCCGGCGTATGATGTGTTTGTTCGCCTCAGTTCCACAGTCTCCTGTGCTGCCGAGACCTGCTGGGCAAAGCTCTCGACAGCGTCGCCGAAAAGGCCGGTCTGCGACACGGTAGCATTCAAGAACTGTACCTTCTCCTGCTCCTTCATGTCAGCTAGACACAGCCAGAGATGGCGCTCCTGGACCACTAGCGTGGACATCGCACCACCCAGAGACTGTGCAGTCACCTTCGTCGCTCAAAGCGCGAGGTTTGTCGCAGCACACAGTTCATGTAGAACCGCCAAGTCGTGGCCAACCTCGTGCAGGTCTTTCAGGGCTTTGGCCTGGTGGAACTGCAGTAATGCCATGGCATGGAGGGCAGAAGCCGCCTCCCCACAAGCTCTGTAAGCACTGCCAGTTAGGCCTGACGCATACTTACAGGCCCGTGAGGGGAGACACGGGTCACCCCGCAGAGTGGTAGTGGCTGTTGGACACAGTTGCATGTCCACAGACCGCTCCACCGAGGGGATGCCCGCGTACCCCAAAGCGTCCCCACCATCGAGGGTGGTGAGGTCGGAGGAGCCACAAGATTTGTTTTCGAGCAGTGAAAGGTGTCTTCCACGATCTAGTCAGCTCCTCATGCATGTCCGGGAAGAATGGCACCGAAGGGGGACGCTGAGAACCAGCGCGACCCCCACCGAGAAACCATTTGTCCAGCCTCAAAAGATCGGGACGCGGTGGAGGATTCCACACGAGCCCGACATTCTCGGCGGCCCGGGAAAGCATAGCCGTCATCTCTGGGTCTGGTTCGGACAACGCTACCACACCAGAAGGGGGCAACACAGCCGAGTCATCATCCCCGGAGAGAGAGGGCTCGCCCTCCGATGCAGCGATCGACATCTGGTTGTCAGAGGGGGCACCGAAGGAAATGAGTGGTGGGGTCTCTGGGTCGCCCGTCTCAGGGTGTCTTGCATTTGAGCTTCCCGCCAAGTTTGGCAGGGGCCTGGACGGGCTGGGCGTCCTGCCTGCGACTGGCTCCATGACGCTGCCTGGTGGAAGGCTGCTGCGGCTGCATGGGAGCAGGGGCGGCCGCAGGGGGGTGTCCACGGCAACGAGCAGGCTGAGGGGCTGCAACCGGGGTGGAAGCAGCAGGTTTCCTCCGGCGTATGTTGTGTTTGTTCGCCTCAGTCTGCTTCTGTGCTGCCAAGACCTGCTGGGCAAAGCTTTCGACAGCGTCGCCGAAAAGGCCGGTCTGCGACACGGGAGCATTCAAGAACTGTACCTTCTTCTGCTCCTTCATGTCAGCTAGACACAGCCAGAGATGGCTCTCCTGGACCACTAGCGTGGACATCGCACGACCCAGAGACTGTGCAATCACCTTCGTCGCTCAAAGCGAGAGGTCTGTCACAGCACGCAGTTCATGTAGAACCGCCAGGTCGTGGCCAACCTCATGCAGGTCTTTCAGGGCTTTGGCCTGGTGGACCTGCAGTAACGCCATGGCATGGAGGGCAGAAGCCGCCTCCCCACAAGCTCTGTAAGCACTGCCAGTTAGGCCTGACGAATACTTACAGGCCCGTGAGGGGAGACACGGGTCACCCCGCAGAATGGTAGTGGCTGTTGGACACAGTTGCATGGCCACAGACCGCTCCACCGAGGGGATGCCCGCGTACCCCCTCACGGGCCTGTAAGTATTCGAGGGTGATGAGGGCGGAGGAGCCACAAGATTTGTTTTCGGGCAGTGAAAGGTGCCTTCCATGATCTAGTGAGCTCCTCATATATGTCCGGGAAGAATGGCACCGGAGGGGGATGCTGAGAACCAGCACGACCCCCACCGAGAAACCATTTGTCCAGCCTCGAAGGATCGGGACGCGGTGGAGGATTCCACACGAGCCCGACATTCTCGGCTGCCTGGGAAAGCATAGCCGTCATCTCTGGGTCTGGCTCGGACAACGCTACCACACCAGAAGGGGGCAACACAGCCGAGTCATCATCCCCGGAGAGAGAGGGCTCGCCCTCCGATGCAGCGATCGACATCTGGTTGTCAGAGGGGGCACCGAAGGAAACGAGTGGTGCCCTCTGTCCTGCAGAGGGCCCAGCCCGCTCCAATGGCAGCTCCACCAGCTGCAGAGTGCTTGAGGGGTGAAGAACTCCACTTGGCGAAGCCCTCACCGTGATCCTCAAATCACCTCTGACTCCACCGGACGCAGCGCCGCCCCGGGTGCCGGGACAAACGCTGGATCGCGGCAGGATCTTCGCCATGTTTGACATAGCTCCAACCATCTTGGAGTTGTCTTTTATGCAACTCCAAGATGGTCATGTCCCCACAAGAAGAACATACCATCCACGAAAGCTTCCTCTGTGTGCTTAATGCTGCCTTCATGTGCTATTGGAATTATCGTAAATACGAGTTTCCTAATCGGAAATTGGACGTGAACGGCCTCTCAAGTCGTATTTACTACTGGGAAATTCAGAAATAATTTTGATACCCGAGTTTCCGAGTTGGGCGGGTCATAAACTTTAAACATGGTGGAGGTGACAACCATTGCTGCTGTCAATGCTGTTCTCACAACAACTACATCCCTTTGTCTTGTCGCTAAAGTAGTGTATTTATAGGCTAGATATGAACAAACATGCGAAGCATATTGTGTGTTTTATAAGCAGTGAAATAAGCATGTATTTGACCGAAATTCCAGAATTGCAAGCGAACTGCATGTATAGCGCGGTGAATGTTTATAAGATTGTCAACCAATGGGATGCTACATTTTATTCTTTTCGACATCAAAGCACATGAATACGACAAGCTCGTAATCACAACTTCATAAGTGGGAAATAGGAAATTTCCGATAGCACGTGAAGGCAGCATAATGCCCAGACACGTGGGGCAGCAATCGTGACTGTCCTGAAGCGCCAGGAAATGACCACACCCAGAAACGCACGGGTGATAAGACATCTTTAAAAAGACGTGATCACCCGTGTTGCTCTTTTAGAGAAATTGCTCTTTTAGTGCTGAAGCACTCAGGGGAGCTGGCCACCGCACACTCCTGGTGTGGCTGTCTGCACGATCTTTGTTGAAACTGTGAGACCGTGACCACCGCTGGTGTCGCTGTAACGCCCGCACTCGCTCGTTCTCTCTGCAACACAGAAGTAGAGAGCAGTAGTGATGCACCACCGTTCGGCTCCGAAGCGAAAGGATGAATTAATGCGGTGCACCTGCTGCCTCTTATACCCAGCTATAACACTTGATCTTTATTTAGCATTTAGCGTAAGATGGTGTGTTGAAATCTCTCATCTGTTTGTAGCTTGCCTTTTCTCAGTGCATCTGCAATATTGTTATCACAGCTGTAATGGCATTCTGTTTCATTAGCAGTAGTTTTGCAAATGCTCCCATAGCAATGAACTGCTTTAATTGGGCGCTAGATAGAGGCGTTTGAGCACATCATATTTTTTACATCACTGGGGTCAGATGAGATGGTAGTATTGTAATTAAAGCTAACTGCTGTACGTTACTGTTTGTTCTTTCTTCTTGTTGAAATAAGCCAAAAGCATAATTTACAAACCCACTCTCAGTCATTAAAGCACAAAGCCACTCAAATCAGTGGGTCTTATTACTAATAATTGCATGGATTATTTCACAGTTATAAAACCACCCAGAGTATCATATTTATGTCTGTGTGTGATTTTAGCTGTTTCTACATTTTTTCGAGCATTTAGAATAAATGTTAGTACAAAAGTTGATAAATCATGATTTGTTCATGCACAAATTCATGTTTACGCCCAGTTATTAATAAATGAGACCCAGTGTTACAGAGATTTTCAAAAAAAGAAATAAATGTTTTTTTATTTATTTTAAGTGCATTTTTATATTAGTCATTTTTTTATATTTATATTTTTAATATAATATTTAATATTATATTTAAAATATTTATATTAAAAATATTAACATTTTTTTTCCATTTGGCCTAAAAGCAAATTACACTCCCCATAGAAAAAAAGTTTGTATTTTCACTTGATACCTGAGTGGTGAGAGCTTTACAGACTGCAGAAATTATTGTGATGTTTTTTTTTTGTTGTTTTTTTTCATAACAGAAAATATATTCTAAAAACCCATCACAATAAACATCTTTCAAAAGTCTTTTGAAGTTGTCTATATTTGTACTACAGTAAATAACCTAAATTAAACATTGACTAAAATGAAAATTTTATTTTCGTATTATAGCTAATTTAGCTTTTGTTTATGGTTTAAGATGTAAAAGCCAGAAAAAATATTATATTGACCTACAGTAAGTAACATTTAGGCTTATGTCTAAAGAAAATATATGTTGATTAAGTATATGGGATTTTTAAATAATTTAGTTAGCGTGTATGGATGGTTTTAATTATTCATTTATTTATTATTTTTTGTCTTTGGGAAAATAAATATGTATATTTAATAATATTAAATCAGAATCTTATGTTTGAACCAAACCCTAAATATAATTTGAGCAAAACTAGTACTTTTTTAAGCTGGTCCAAAGTATAATTTTTGCAATGCACAGCTAAGCAGTTTTGTTAACCTAAAAGCATTGTAACTTAAAAAAAAAAAATCAATCTGTGTGACTTACGAAAATATTACTCTCCTCTCTGATTTGTTCGCGTCAGCTCAATCCCTGGGCTTTACTCTGCTCTTGAAATAGACCAGCACAGTTCAGAATTCCCTAGTGGCTCCATGCCAGACGGAAAGCTGTCCTGGGCAATCACATCCCTCCTGCTCCCTTTCACCAGACAGACATTCGTCTGTATGGTGCTGCTCTGACCTTATGACTCACTGCATCATCAACTTCTGCATAGCCAACAAACTCTTCAGAATAAGCAAGAGAAATACACAGTAAATACAAAGGATGACTATCAGTGTTTGTGAGTGAAATCACATAATAATCTCCGTATAAAATCTAAAATAAATTCTTTGATTGATGTATTTTCCTTATTTTAACTGGCTACAAAGTCTAATGTTCACTTTGAATGCTTCACAGAACATAAACAGATGTGTCACCATTGCATGAGTGAATCAGAGCCTGTTAAGCAATGAAATTTGTCATGAAACAATTTAAGATTCACAGGTTTAAAATAGTCTTTAGCAGCCATAGACTGATACTGTATATTGGCCAGACGGGGGGAGATGAGAAATTGATCTTTATACGACCGCTTTTTTTGAGATTATTATTATTGAATATCTCTGCCCGCTCAGCTACCAGCCACCATGTCAATGCACAACATTTTTTTTTTTTTCAGTTTATTGAATTTCCAGTTGATGTTGTGTTAAAAAATGTTTACTTGTAGCATATTAGCTGTTTTCATGTGAATATTGCTATTATTTAAAAGTAAAACAGTGGCCAGTTAAGTAATATGTATTTATTAATAGTTAGAGTTTTATTCATTTGTATTCATTGTATTAATTAATATGTATTTTATTACAAATAATTATGATTTATTAATAATTGCATATATTAAAGTAAAAACTGGTTGCTTTATGATAGTTTAATGGACTTGGGATGGTTGTCAGGTCTTTTCAGGATATTGCTGCCTCACTGTTGCATTTTAATCAGTTTTTCATCTTTTATCCCTTATTTAGAGTCTAAAACTGAATATTTTCAGTAGCTGTATTTTCAGTAGCTTGTGGTCGCCTGTTAATTACAAAAATAAAGCATATTTTCAACAACCTTTGCAAACAGCCCTTTCACTCATCACACCTTTCACTCATTCACACATCATTACGATTATTGTTATCCTTACAATATCTAACTATTTTATCTGTGGCTTGACAGTGAAGAGCTAGCATGTGTGGTAAAACTTGATTTTAACTTACCTGTTGAGAAGAAACTTGACAAGTTCGGTATCTTGATTCAAAGTCCATGAAATTCCTCCATCTTGTAAAAGCATTGCCAATGTTTACCCTTGTTTCACCCTGTTGTCTCCTTGCATATTTTGGCAAGTGTTCAAATTTTTACTTCTGTAACTGAATCTGAGTTTCTTTTCCAAAGTAATGCGTCAGCCATCTTCCCACACCGGCTAAACACCCTCTGGCTAAGCCTGCTACAGTAGCCACGCCCCCAGACTCTTGCTATTGGCTGATCTGGGATGATTGACAGATCTGAGTTTAAATGTTTAGACGGTGCGTGGGAGGTTAAGTGTTTACACTTTAGTGGAAGACAAACCAATGAATGGCACATTTATAGTAGTCAATGAACAATAAACTGAGTTAAAGGGGTCCTATTATGCTTTTTCATTTTTTGAATTTTAGTCAGTGTGTAGTGTGTATGTTTGGCCATAAAAAGATCTACAAAGTTACAAATCTCAAAGTCCACTCCAAAGGGAGATATTTCGTTTTTAAAAAAATCCCTTTTCAAGAACTACAACAAACGGCTAGTTTGGACTACAAAGTTGTTTTCCTGTATTTGTGACATCACAAATTGGCCCATTAGAATATCATTAACATAAATCCCGCATATGGAAATTCGAATGCACGTTTCAAAATTGAAACCCAGTGCGGGTGTTTTTATATCACTGTATTTCTGATGGAAACCGACTGTCTTCAGAAAATTTTGGATGTCATTTTCATTTCATCTTGCATATAATGTCTGATAAAGCAGCCTTTGTGAGCAGAGCTCTGCTTTGTGTACAGCGTTACCGGGGAAACCTCGCTCTCTCCCACTCCAACAGCGCCTCCCGCTGGCAGAGAATTAATTTGCATATATATGCCGCCACAAATAGTGTAACTCTGTGGGACTATGGTATAAATAAATTCAACTGTATAACAGTTTCACTGCAATTCATGTTATAATGTTAGAATTAAAGAACAATAAACATAATACATATTACCATTGTTGCACTTATCTGTACATAGTAAATGCAGTTATTTTTAAGCTGTTGTTGACATCCTATCTAAAACGTGATTTAGCCAAAAAAACAACAACAATATCGTTACCACTTTAATATGTCTTGCGATATCCGTGCGTGAAAGGTTCTGCACGATCCTCTTGTTCAATATTCTCGGGGTCTGAATTGATATGGCAATATTGATGAACTTGCTGCTTTGGCAAGGGGCGGTTCGCCAATCACAACGCACTGGGACAGTTAACCAATCACAACACATTTCGTTTTTCGGAAGGCGGGCCTTCATCAAACCCGGAACTAATCGAGCCATTTGTGCCAGGCTGGGGAGGAAGGTATTGTAATAATGTAAATTATGTGAAAAATAATGCGATTTTCAAACCACCAAGCATGAGAGCATGTTCTAGTACACCCACAAAACAAAATCAAGACTTTGTAAAAGAGCATAATAGGACCCCTTTAAGAGAATGTATTTTGACATAAAACTTTTTTTTTTTTTACAAACTTGACATTTAAGCGTTTACATGTTTACATTACGTGTTTTTGTGTGTTTGACAGGAGCTGGTTGGCAGTAGCCCTCCGCAGAGGAACTGGAAGGGAATCGCCATCGCCCTGCTGGTCATTCTGGTCATCTGCTCTCTGATCGTCACCTCCGTCATTCTACTCACACCAAGTATGTGCTGCTGTCTGCATGCACCTTACATTTAATAGCCTAATTAATACATTACAGGTCTAATATGCAAACAAAAGAGCTGAACAAGGTTATCCACAACCAAAAACACTCTTCTTCAGAGACATTCTTCCCGAGCGAGTCCTGTGCAGCAGCGCAGCCGAATGAAGCGCGTTGATGGGCGCGCTCTCGCTCTCGCGCTGGTCGATGCGTGCGCGGGCGCATTCTTCTGGGAGAAATGCCCATATAAAGAGTTCCACCGTCGTTTACGTCAGCAAGAGCCACAATCAAAAACAACTCTCCGAAACTTGTACGAACCTGGAAGTGAGATTTTTGGCACAGAAATTCTGTCATACTTCCAAATTGCTTTTTAAAACTTTGTCCATGCTTAGCATGAGAACCCAACTCTTTAAGCCCCCCCCCCCTTAAATGATCATCTGGGAAAATAGTTGTGTCCACATTCCTGACGTGTATTTCTTCACATAAAACCGCATTTGTTAGATCTGTGTATATCGTTAGTATAAACTCCCATGGTAAAATGCAAATATACTAGTAAGTATGTTTAGGACTGTGTAATTGCATATTATCTTTGTTATCCATTTAGTTTTCTGGTTTAGATCAAAGCTATTGCTATAATGAATGGGACTGTAATGTAGGTTATGCTGAGATCTCATTGAGCATACATTTTTAACAGTAATGTTTTAAGTCGAATAAGCATTTGGCAAAACATCACAGGTAGTTTTTGCATGTGGTTTGCCATTCTATTTACTTCTCATAAGAAAGATAAAACACACTATCTCTAAGCAAATTGGGGGGGAAAAAAACCCCTTTGCTTAATTCTTCTGTTTTCTCCTGAAAAAATACCCCATCTCATGCTTTCTCTGGAGTAGTGTTTCAAAATGATTTAAATTAAGGCAAAATATGCAAAATAAAGTTTATGTAAATACCCTAGTTAAAAAAAAAAAAAAAACTATGCCATAATTTATTTAAAATACATTTATTTCATACTAAGTATACTTCAAATCCATCAACATGTTTATTGACATATCTCTTAAGACTTACTAATATAAAATTATAATTAAACTTTATTTGGAATATTTTTTATTGCACAATCCGCATTTCTTAATATTATTAAGCCTAAAATGTGTTTTAATATCACTATTTATAGTGACTGTATGATCTCTGTATGTAATATCAGTGTACCTGAAGTATACTTGCAATAGTTCCAAGTTAGCACAATCAAATATACTTCAGTATATCTTTAGTTGGACTTCAGCACTACTTCTGCACAATTAAATTGCATTAAGTACAAAATTAGTTGTTCCAGTTTAGCAGATTTTAATTATACCATTTTAGTATACCAAAAGTACAATTGCAGGGTATTTTTATTAAGCACATAGATATGTAATTGTATTTGTACTTTATTTAGCACAAAATAAATGTATTTCAAATACATTTTAGTATTTTTTGTAGGCTTTTGAATAGCGTTACAGAGATCTCAATATTGTTGCAAACTGCTCAGATTTTTACTTTTACTTGTATAGCTCTGAACTCTTCACATATGTCAACACTGGCTCTTTTAATTCTGTTTTTGTGTGTCTTTGGAGAAACATCTGAGATTTTCCTCAATAATTTTAAATAATGAACGTCTAGTATTGTTTATAAGTTATCTTTTGCTGTATTTTCTTACACTTATATCATTTCGTAGCAGAGTAAATCTATGTTGTTATAGCTGGAGTGACAAAGTGATGAAGATGCCAGGCAGCTGCTGCAGCCAAAACATTCCTGTTCTGAGTTCAGTTATAGTGATTTTCCAGGGTAATTAGTATAGCATGTTTTATATGACTGAACTTTAACACAAGAAAAGTAGGCCACCATGCTTCCCCAGAGTTCAGTTAAATATTTTTTTTTTTAAACACGAGTGATGAGTATGTATGCAAACATGGATCAATTGTTAAAGAGACTAAAATAGGAGTCGCCTCAAGGAATGAGTGAACTCATTTTTAACCCTCGCCTAATTGAGGGTGAGCCGTTTCCTTGTGTGGGGCTTACAGAACGACATCTAAAAGTACCAGGGTTATTTTGAGTAGTATTTATAAAATATTATAGTATTTTTCTAATAGTTTTAATTTTTACATTTTCAGCTTTCATTTAAATTTGTTTTAAAAAAATGTATGTGGTGGTCATTTTTTTATATACAGTTGTTACGCCCCGCGCTCGGGAATACTAAGAACAATCTCTAACCGGGGCATAACCAAACTAGGTTGTGGTGATGGAATCCCAGTTGTTCAAACCACTCCGGTCGATAATCAAACAACTACACAGTATTAGTCAAGTGGGGTGATTAGATTTATTTAAAAATAAACATCAAGTGAAAATAGGGAACATCTCTTCGGGGTGTCCAAAGGCCAAAATAACAAACAAAACCAACCTAAAAAGAAAAAGGAAATATTAAATTACCTGATTGAGTTAAAAAGTAAAATGACATTTTACTTCCCTAACTACCTAACGAAAAACAAAACCCAAACAAGCCAAACAAAATAAATAGGCAGGACACCCCTACGCTCCCCGTTCTCAAAACAAAATGTTTTTAGAACAGATGGTCATATTCAACAGTCTTCACACTTCACTTAAATTCAACAAGTTTGATCATCGGCCGGAGGAGGGATCCAGGAGCTCTCAACCCAGACGCAACCGAACCAACAATGAGCTCCCTGTTGAAAGCCGGCAGTGTCCTTATAAAGGTCCCGCCTCGTCTGAACCGCCAATGACGAACATACACCCCATCATTGGACAACCTATGAGAGGCCATAAAGAACAAGAGGGAGGGGAAGAGGGAAACAAAATAGGAAAAAAAAAACACCACAGCAAATACCAAAAACACAAACTGTAACACCCCCACACCTAAAGAATCTACCTAAGGTAGATTCAAACAGAACCAAATGAACGGGACAGTGCGTCGGCTAACACATTATCTTTACCCTTCTTATAACAAATCTCCAGATTGAAATCTTGAATAAAAAGAGACCAGCGCATAATTCGTTGATTCGAGTTTTTCATACGAGACAAGAAAATCAATGGATTATGGTCAGTGAATACAGTCACTGGCAGAGAGCTAGAACCAATATACACCTCGAAATGCTGTAAGGCCAACACTAAAGCCAGTGCCTCTTTCTCGATCGTACTATAATTTAATTGATGTTTCAAAAATTTCTTTGAAAAGTACCCAACCGGATGCTCAACCCCACCTTCATCGTCCTGCAAAAGGACAGCACCAGCGCCTGTAGCGCTCGCATCAACATCCAACTTAAATGAGCAGGAATACCTAGGTGCCACTAGTACAGGGGCGCTGGACAAAAGATTTTTAACAGAGTCAAAAGCAGTCTGGCATTCATCGGTCCACTCGAAAGATTGTGAAGCACGGAGCAAATTAGTCAAGGGCAATACAACGTCTGAAAAATTTTTACAAAACCCTCGATAATACCAAGACATTCCTAAGAAACGTCTCAGTTCACGTTTCGTGAGGGGCACAGCAAAGTTCGTAATAGCTTGCACCTTCAAAGCGACAGGTCGAACCTGTCCCTGACCCACCTGCTTCCCTAAATATGTAACGGTGGCTTTACCAAATTCACACTTAATCAAATTAAGAGTGAGAGAAGCCTCTAGCAAACGATCAAACACGGTCGTTAAAGTTGACAAATGATCACTCCACGAATTCGAATAGACGACAATGTCATCCAAATAAGCTTTACAATGTGAAACTCCAGCCAGCACTTTATTCGTTAGGCGCTGAAACGTCGCCGGAGCATTACGCAGTCCAAACGCCATAACCCGGTAATTGAGAAAATCATCTGGTGTAACAAAGGCAGATATTTCGGCCGCGCGCTCCGTCAAGGGAACTTGCCAGTACCCCTTCAAAAGATCTAATTTTGTGACGAAGCGCGCAGAGCCTACCTTGTCAATGCAATCCTCCATTAGCGGGAGGGGAAATGAGTCCGGTTTTGTCACTGCATTCACCTTCCGATAATCTGTACAAAACCGTTGCGTGCCGTCGGATTTTGGAACCAGCAAGCACGGGGAACTCCAGGCGCTAGAACTCAGAACTGCGAGGCCATTTTCAACTAAGTATTTTACCTCACCCTCCATGATTTTACGTTTAGTAGGGTTCACTCTGTAAGGACTTTGCTTAATAGGTGGGTGATCACCCACATCAATATCATGCTCAAGCACATGGGTGCACTTAGGGACATCAGAAAACAAGCCTGAGAAAGAGTTAATCAACCTCACCATATCAGTCCGCTGCGGGTCAGACAAATGCACTAAATGAGAGGTTAAATTCTCCAGAACTTTGGAGTTATTCAGTTTACCACCGGAAACTAGGGTACTCTGCAAATTCAAACCATCTTCATCAACGTCATTATCCGATACCGCCACGACAGAAGCCACAGGAGTGATAACAGAGCTTTTTGACTCCCCATCTTCCTCACGACTTACATACAACTTCAGCATGTTTATGTGGCACAAGCGTGTTTTCCGCTGGCGATCGGGAGTTCGAACAACATAATTCGTGTCACTTAACTTTTTATCGATGACATATGGTCCAGAAAATCTAGCTTGCAATGCGTGACCCTGAATTGGCAATAAAACTAAAACTTTGTCGCCCTGGGAGAACGACCGAGCGACAGCATTTTTATCATAACGCTCTTTCATTTTTGATTGCGTACTCCCCAATGCAGTTTGAGCTAACTTGCAAACATTATACAATCGCTCCCGAAAGGAGCTGACATAGTCCAGCAAATTACACTCAGACTTCTGCTCAGAAAGCCAATTTTCTTTCAGTATTTTGAGCGGGCCCCTTACAGTGTGTCCAAAAACAAGATCTGCTGGGCTAAACCCCAGCGACTCTTGAACGATCTCACGAACAGCAAACAGAAGTAAAGGCAGTCCCTCATCCCAGCCTTTTCCTGACTCAGCACAATATTTACTCAACATAGATTTTAGAGTCTGGTGAAACCTTTCTAGGACACCTTGGGATTCAGGGTGATAAGCACTAGATGTAACATGCTTAATGTTCAGTTGGGACAATACCTGTTTGAACAAACGTGACATGAAATTGGTTCCCTGGTCCGTTTGAATGACCTGGGGAAAACCAAACGTGGAAAAGAACATAGTCAAAGCCTTCACCACAGCCTTCACTTTTAGTGAGCGCAGCGGTACCGCCTCTGGATAGCGAGTACTCGCGCACATAAGCGTAAGTAGGTAAACATGTCCAGATGTTGTTCGTGGTAACGGTCCGACACAGTCCAAGATTACTCGTGAAAAAGGCTCTTGCATAACAGGAATAGGCCTAAGAGGTGCTGGATGAATAACCTGATTGGGTTTGCCTACAACTTGACACACATGACACGAACGACAATACTGCGCCACATCAGACTTAATACCGGGCCAGAAAAAATGCTTCAAAATGCGATGGTAAGTTTTAGTAATTCCCAAGTGCCCAGCCACATTATCGTGAGCCACACTCAGAACTTGTTTACGTAAGCATTTGGGTATTACCAGTTGGAAAACAGTATCCCAACCAGAACCATCAGACCTAGCCGGAGTCCACTTTCTTTTTAACACGTCGTTATCCCAAAAGTAGCCTATTGGTTTATTCTCTATCTCCTTTAGAGTTAGTGCAACATTCCTGCAACACAGTAAAGAAGGATCTTCCTTCTGCTCAACAGAGATCATACGTTTATCCACTGACAACGACAAATCTTTTAATTCTGTTTCAGCACCACTACCATCGGACAGCGACTCAGAACCGGACAGTTGTTTCACACGAGGAGCCTCTCCTTTAGCGCTCCCCTCGGCTGCACAAAAAATATTTGAAAGATCGATCGTCTTCCCAAATTTGCGCGCTTGAGCCCGTGTAACTGCACATGCAGAAAAGACTGACGGGAACTCTGATGCTAACCCGCAAGTATCAGAATCACACACTGGACTTTCGATAACCTCGGGACATGGTAAAACTTTCCCTCCAGCCAAATCATTACCCAGAATTAAGGCAACACCATTCACAGGCAACTTATGTCGCACGGCCAGTTTTACCAAGCCTGTCACTAAACCAGATCGAATGTACACATTATGCAATGGTACTTTCAACACACCCAACTCTATCCCCTGAACAAGGACATCAGACCCACAGTAACTCTCCTCAGAAAACGGCAAAGAGCTTGCCAACACAAAGGACTGATTCGACCCTGTATCACGCAGCATGGCTATAGGCACCAAATCTTGATCCAAACTACTAAGAGAAATCATTCCCTGATACACAAAAGGACCATACGCCTCATCAATATTTGAACCAGCTTGAGCACCGACTTTTTGAATAAATCCAACACTTTTATTTAACTTAGCCTTACTTTTCTTTTTCAGTGAGGGACACGTCGCGATCAAATGACCAAGTTCATGACAATAATAGCATTCACGCACTTCAACAGG
Organism: Spinibarbus caldwelli; assembly: GCA_039654775.1. NCBI lineage: Eukaryota > Metazoa > Chordata > Actinopteri > Cypriniformes > Cyprinidae > Spinibarbus > Spinibarbus caldwelli. Next base: position 5,109,500 of record CM077235.1, on the reverse strand, counting down.
TATCGCTTGCTTAGACGGTTTCGAAATTTTAGCACTTTTTTCCACAGATGGAGGATGGAATTCACGACGTGCTACAAAAACATTTTTATGAGTCAAGGAGAATTCATCCGCGCACACAGCGGCCTCAGCAAGTGTCGAAACCTTCTTTTCGTTCAAATAAACAACAATTCGATCCGGCAACGAATTTTTAAAATCTTCAATCAAAATCAATTCACGAAGTTGATCGAAATCAGCGACTCTGCTGGAGTAACACCACTTATCAAAAAGCACATTCTTTTCCCTAGCATATTCTACATAGGTTTGACTGGCACCTTTATCATGTGAACGAAATTTCTGTCTATAAGCCTCTGGCACCAACTCGTAAGCTCTTAACACCGCACTTTTCAATTTGTCATAATCCAAGCTATCAGCAACAGACAACGTGGAACAAACCTCCTGGGCTTTCCCAGTTAATTTACACTGTATCAGGAGGGACCAAACCTCCCTAGGCCAGCGTAACGCAACAGCTATTCGCTCAAAAGCGCCAAAATACGAATCTACGTCGTGATCCCTAAATACGGGCACGAGAGTAAGATGACGACTGATATCAAAATCAGCAGCACTGTCAGAGATCACAGACACTTGAGGCACAGAAGACGAATGAGAATCACTAGGCATATTAAACTGAGGAGGCGGAACAACCATTTGAGCTCTAACTGAACTTGTTGTACGCCGATCGACCTGTGTTTCTAATTCACACTGCCTAAAACGCAAGAGTTGAGTAGTATGCTCCTGACGTTTAATTTCCAGATCTAACTGCTTTAACTGAATAGCTAATTTTAGATCTTCCGAATTCACACCCCTTAATGAGTGCAACATCGGATCAGATCCTGAAACATTAGCGTCATTACTAGCCACAGCACTCACCCCAACGCCAACATTTGGACTAGGTTGTAAAATCCCGTGCTGTGTTAGTGCCGCATCAATTACGTCTCGCACTTCTTGCTTTCTGGCAGTTTTCGTCACCAAAATATCATAGAAGTCAGCGATCAAATACAAGTCAGTTTTTCGACACAACTCCAATGCTTCCCGAGAAGGAGCCTGTTTAAACGCCTCTAAACTAAACTCCATATTTATCGACCTTTCACTTCCCCGCCACCCATGAAAAAACTGCCAGTCAAAACATAGGAAAAGAAATATGCAAATTGTACTCACCAGCAAAGCCGCAAATTTACTAATTTGCATCGAATGAATCCTCAAACCAAAAGGACGAGCCCCCAACTGTTACGCCCCGCGCTCGGGAATACTAAGAACAATCTCTAACCGGGGCATAACCAAACTGGGTTGTGGTGATGGAATCCCAGTTGTTCAAACCACTCCGGTCGATAATCAAACAACTACACAGTATTAGTCAAGTGGGGTGATTAGATTTATTTAAAAATAAACATCAAGTGAAAATAGGGAACATCTCTTCGGGGTGTCCAAAGGCCAAAATAACAAACAAAACCAACCTAAAAAGAAAAAGGAAATATTAAATTACCTGATTGAGTTAAAAAGTAAAATGACATTTTACTTCCCTAACTACCTAACGAAAAACAAAACCCAAACAAGCCAAACAAAATAAATAGGCAGGACACCCCTACGCTCCCCGTTCTCAAAACAAAATGTTTTTAGAACAGATGGTCATATTCAACAGTCTTCACACTTCACTTAAATTCAACAAGTTTGATCATCGGCCGGAGGAGGGATCCAGGAGCTCTCAACCCAGACGCAACCGAACCAACAATGAGCTCCCTGTTGAAAGCCGGCAGTGTCCTTATAAAGGTCCCGCCTCGTCTGAACCGCCAATGACGAACATACACCCCATCATTGGACAACCTATGAGAGGCCATAAAGAACAAGAGGGAGGGGAAGAGGGAAACAAAATAGGAAAAAAAAAAACACCACAGCAAATACCAAAAACACAAACTGTAACAACAGTATATTATATATATTTACGTAGCTTTATTTATTCTTTTTAAGGTTTAGTTTTAGTCATTTTAGTACTTCAACAGGCAACATTTCTAATTTTATAGGTTTTAAATCTAATATTTATATTTAATTTTATTTTATTTCAGCTTCATTTCAACACTGTAAAATTTCCATGTACTTCAACTTAAAAACCTAAGTTAATTTTTTTAAGTTTAAGTTTTTAATTTAATTTAATTTAATTTAATTTAATAATTTTATTTTTTCCAGCTTCATTTTAACACTGTAAAATTTCCATCTACTTCACCGTAAAAACTTGAGTTCAGTTAATGCCTTAAATTTTTAAGTATAATCAAACTGGCTGCACAAGTTATTTCACCTTAAATGATATTAAACTGACTTAAAATATTAAGTTACAAAAAAATTAAGTTGAAGATAATATGGTTAAATTAATGTGATGAGTAAATGGAAAATCATATTGTATGTTGCCCTGACTTATTGATCTTGTCGTTTTTTTTTTTTTTTGTTTTTTTTTTTTTAATTACAGATTATGGCATAGTTTTAGTTTTAGCTCAGGATAACAATACTGTTATAATCATATTTAATCCATATGATGTATGAAGAAATGAAATGCCATTCCACTTTGCCTTTCTTGCTTCTCTTTCAGTTGCAAAGTGTTAAACTCCTGAATGGATACTTGTTATGTAGTGAGACAAACTATGTGGGTGAGCGTACAGTCGTCTAATAACAAAAAACTTCTGGATGATTAGATCAATGTGCGGATCAATAGAGCTCTAAATAGAATGAGACACACTGGGGAGCCCCAGTCTCGCCCTGCACCTCATGTCAGCTCTAGTAATTGGCTGTGGCCCTGTGGACCAGCGAGGGAGTTGTTTGCTGAAGCCAGATCTCACGGGACAAAAGCCAGACAATATGGTGGGAGCTATGCATACTTTTATAAAAAAAAAGAAAAAAAAATAGATAAAAAGCTGTTGTTGTTTTGCCATTTTTTTTTTTTTTTTTTTTTTTTTTTTTTTGGTAGTCTCATGGGGCCCGATGGAGGCGGTTTATTCCAGAGTTACTTTCAAAGTCTGAAGTTTGAGGAAAACCTGAACACTAGTGTTTCAAACTCACAAACCTAAGCTTGAAGAGCAAATGTGCTGTGAATAATAAATCAGAATGTCTAAACAAGCATACTGGGGGCGATTATTATTTTTCTACATAACTTACAAAGTACTTCAAACACACCTTTCATTGTTTGACAGAGAAACTCATTGTTGTGGCATCCTTATTGAATGTATAGAGAGGTGCACAACTGAAAAGGAAGGTGTAAGTTGTTGTACATTTTGCAAAAAAAAATACTATTTCTTAGTCTACTATTTTATACTACTGTTTTTCAGTTTTTCTGCTTCAAAATGTCATGTTTTAATTAAATGTTTTGCCATTTCTGTGAAATTTACTAGTAATTTCAGAATGAAAAATGTTTCTACAACTGCTTTTTTCAGTGCTGAAATATGGAGCAGCTATTTCAAGTTTGCAGGTGTTCGCTAGGACAGTGGTTAGAAAACATATTCAGCTGGCAGACCACTAACAAACCAAATCTGGGAGAAAACACCAAAAACTCTTATTGTTGAATATACTGAATGTAGTGTTTGGACACTTAACTGCTTTTTTGCAATTAAATGGAAATGGATTATGCATTAAATTTATTCTGATTTATTAAATGGAGTTATCTAAACTTTGGAGTGTTCACGCTAGACTGAATCCACTTTTTTAAAAAATATTTAAGTATGACTTAAATACATCTTTAATGTAATTTTCCAATAAAGTAATTTTCTTTTTTTAAATTTTGAAATATTATTAAAGTGTTTTGCCAAAAGTACTGACAAGCAATTATGGCAAATTAAAATATATTTAATGTCATTTCTATTGAAACTTATATGTATATATATATATATATATACTTCTAAGATTTGAAGTTCTCTACAAGTGGGAAGTCAAAAAAACAATTAAGTGGACTTATTTTTCACAAGGGATGGCTATTTGTCTGTGGAACACTTTTGTAATTTTCAAACTATAATCCTTCAAAAATTTAAAAAAATTTAAAACCTTTTCCAGCAGTTTACCTTGACAAACTTTTCTTTTCTAGTCTGTTCTTGTAATATTGTCCAAATCTTCTGCTCACAGGTGAGGATGACAGTCTGGCCTCCAAGAAGAAAGTCACGATTGAGGACATCTTCAGTGGGAAGCTCCAGGCACACGACCCTGAGGCAACATGGATTAGCGGTGAGTGGCGGTTGAGTTTTACTCCCTGTTGTTCAGCTGCCAGCGCTGTGGGTGGATACAGGACCTTTTTCATCATCTCATAACACCAAAGAAAGAAATTGCATCAGGATCTGCATCTAAAGCCTCATACTGATCGAATGCAATCTCTGTGGTATTTCAGATGAAAATCCCTATTTAATATGGACAGGTGTGGAGATATTTTCTCCCCCAGAATCACATATTCTTCTCTTCCTTTGTTCAGGCTTGAATTCTTTCACATTGGCTTAGAGGCTCTGGGTTTTCATCATATTCTTAAAGCAAATGACTGCAGACTGAGAGTCACTTTATTGCCTTTTATTGACTGTAAAACTTGGATAGGGCTGGGTATTACTTTCCGTTGCTGAACATGCAGCATACAGTACCTGGTAAAAAAAAAAAAAAAAAAAAAAAGATCTGGTTAGAACCAGCTTTTCTAGCTGGTTTAGACTGGTGCATGGTTTCCAGCTGGTTCAAATTGTTCATTTATGATCATGAGATGATACATACTGGTATACATGGTTTGCTGGGATGGGATTAATGGGATTAATAGCTGGGCATTTATTTTTGACAAGGTAGACAATCTTGTTCAAGTAGTTTAGTATGGAAACTTGTTTCCTTCATGGAATAAAAAGAATTAAAAGGTAATTGTAACTTTTATCTCACAATTCTGCACTTTACAATTTTGTCTTTTTTTCTCACAATTCTGAGAAAAAGTCTCTTTTTCTCAGATTTGTGAGATGTACAGTACATTCGTAATTGTAAGAAAAAAGTCAGAATTGTGAGATAAAAAATTTGCGGTTGCCTTTTTTATTTTTAATTTTGTAGTGAAAACAAAAGAACAGAATTGCGAGATGTAAAGTTCAAATTCTGAGAAAAATTCTGTATTGCTAGATATAAACTCTAAAATTCTAAAAAAAAAAAAAAGTGAAATTTAAATTCTGAATTCAAAAAAAGTCAGAATTGTGAGATGCAAACTCAGAATTCTAAAAAAGTCAGAATTGTAAGATGTAAACTTAGAATTATGAATTCTAAAGTCAGAATTATGAGATGTAAATTCAGAATTCTAAAAAACGTCAGAATTGTGAGATGTAAATTCAGAATTCTAAAAAATTCAGAATTGTGTTATGTCAATTCAGAATTCTAAAAAAAGTCAGAATTGTGAGATGTAAACTCTGAATTCTGAGAAATAAGTCAGAATTGTGAGATGTAAACTCAGAATTCCAAAAAAAGTCAGAATTGTGAGATGTAAACTCAGAATTCTGAGAAATAAGTCAGAATTGTGAGATGTAAATTCAGAATTCTGAGAAATAAGTCAGAATTGTGAGATGTAAATTCAGAATTCTAAAAAAAGGTCAGAATTGTGAGATGTAAATTCAGAATTATAAAAAAGTCAGAATTGTCAGATGTAAACTCAGAATTCTGAGAAAAAAAGTCAGAATTGTGAAATGTAAACTCAGGATTCCAAAAAAAAAAGTCAGAATTGTGAGATGTAAATTCAGAATTCTAAAAAAAGTCAGAATTGTGAGATGTAAACTCAGAATTCCAAAAAAAGTCAGAATTGTGAGATGTAAATTCAGAATTCTGAGAAATAAGTCAGAATTGTGAGATGTAAATTCAGAATTCTAAAAAAAGGTCAGAATTGTGAGATGTAAATTCAGAATTATAAAAAAGTCAGAATTGTCAGATGTAAACTCAGAATTCTGAGAAAAAAAGTCAGAATTGTGAGATGTAAACTCAGGATTCCAAAAAAAAAGTCAGAATTGTGAGATGTAAACTCAAAATTCTGAAAAAAAGTCAGAATTGTGAGATGTAAATTCAGAATTCTGAGAAATAAGTCAGAATTGTGAGATGTAAATTCAGAATTCTGAGAAATAAGTCAGAATTGTGAGATGTAAATTCAGAATTCTAAAAAAGGTCAGAATTGTGAGATGTAAATTCAGAATTATAAAAAAGTCAGAATTGTCAGATGTAAACTCAGAATTCTGAGAAAAAAAAGTCAGAATTGTGAAATGTAAACTCAGGATTCCAAAAAAAAAAAAAAAAAGTCAGAATTGTGAGATGTAAACTCAAAATTCTGAAAAAAAGTCAGAATTGTGAGATGTAAATTCAGAATTCGAAAAAAAGTCAGAATTGTGAGATGTAAACTCATATTCTAAAAAAAGTCAGAATTGTGAGATGTAAACTCAGAATTCTAAAAAAAAAAAAAAAAAAAAAGTCAGAATTGTGAGATGTAAATTCAGAATTCTAAAAAAAGTCAGAATTGTGAGATGTAAATTCAGAATTCTAAAAAAAAAGTCAGAATTGTGAGATGTAAACGCATAATTCTAAAAAAAAAAATCAGAATTGTGAGATGTAAACTCAGAATTCTAAAAAAAAGTCAGAATTGTGAGATGTAAATTCAGAATTCTAAAAAAAAGTCAGAATTGTGAGATGTAAATTCAGAATTCTAAAAAAAAAAGTCAGAATTGTGAGATGTAAACGCATAATTCTAAAAAAAAAAAAAATCAGAATTGTGAGATGTAAACTCAGAATTCCAAAAAAAAAGTCAGAATTGTGAGATGTAAATTCAGAATTCTAAAAAAAGGCAGAATTGTGAGATGTAAATTCAGAATTATATAAAAAAGTCAGAATTGTGAGATGTAAACTCAGAATTCTGAGAGGAAAAGTCAGAATTGTGAGGTGTAAACTCAGAATTAAAAAAAAAAGTCAGAATTGTGAGATGTAAATTTAAAATTCTAAAAAAAGTCAGAATTGTGAGATGTAAATTCAGAATTCTAAAAAAAGTCACAATTGTGAGATGTAAACTCAGAGTTCTAAGAAAAAAATGTCAGAATTGTGAGATGTAAACTCAAAATTCTGAAAAAAAGTCAGAATTGTGAGATGTAAACTCAGAATTCTAAAAAAAAAAAAAGTCAGAATTGTGAGATGTAAATTCAGAATTCTGAGAAATAAGTCAGAATTGTGAGATGTAAATTCAGAATTCTGAGAAATAAGTCAGAATTGTGAGATGTAAATTCAGAATTCTAAAAAAGGTCAGAATTGTGAGATGTAAATTCAGAATTATAAAAAAGTCAGAATTGTCAGATGTAAACTCAGAATTCTGAGAAAAAAAAGTCAGAATTGTGAAATGTAAACTCAGGATTCCAAAAAAAAAAAAAAAAGTCAGAATTGTGAGATGTAAACTCAAAATTCTGAAAAAAAAGTCAGAATTGTGAGATGTAAACTCAGAATTCTAAAAAAAAAAAAAAAAAAAAGTCAGAATTGTGAGATGTAAATTCAGAATTCGAAAAAAAGTCAGAATTGTGAGATGTAAACTCATATTCTAAAAAAAGTCAGAATTGTGAGATGTAAACTCAGAATTCTAAAAAAAAAAAAAAAAGTCAGAATTGTGAGATGTAAATTCAGAATTCTAAAAAAAAGTCAGAATTGTGAGATGTAAATTCAGAATTCTAAAAAAAAAAGTCAGAATTGTGAGATGTAAACGCATAATTCTAAAAAAAAAAAAAATCAGAATTGTGAGATGTAAACTCAGAATTCTAAAAAAAAAGTCAGAATTGTGAGATGTAAATTCAGAATTCTAAAAAAAAAGTCAGAATTGTGAGATGTAAACGCATAATTCTAAAAAAAAAAAATCAGAATTGTGAGATGTAAACTCAGAATTCCGAAAAAAAAGTCAGAATTGTGAGATGTAAATTCAGAATTCTAAAAAAAGGCAGAATTGTGAGATGTAAATTCAGAATTATATAAAAAAGTCAGAATTGTGAGATGTAAACTCAGAATTCTGAGAGGAAAAGTCAGAATTGTGAGATGTAAACTCAGAATTAAAAAAAAAAGTCAGAATTGTGAGATGTAAATTTAAAATTCTAAAAAAAGTCAGAATTGTGAGATGTAAATTCAGAATTCTAAAAAAAGTCACAATTGTGAGATGTAAACTCAGAATTCTAAGAAAAAAATGTCAGAATTGTGAGATATAAACTCAGAATTCTAAGAAAAAAAAATCTGAATTCCTTATATTTATATCTCTTATATCAGAATTGCAATTCTGAGTTTAAAAATTCCAAATTGTGAGCTAAAAATAAAATATAAATAAAATTGTATTTATTTATTTGTTTGTTTGTTTATAGGATTTTTAGGCTTCCATATGTTAGAACTGGTATACAACCTTGGACCACCAAAAAGTAGCCACTAGCTACCATGTAACGTGTTTTTGAAATGTATATACATTCCTATAGGTCACTGTAGTAAGAAAGCACTAGCAAGTGCATGTCAGTTTTTCATCTAAATAGAATTTGGCTGTTAAAGACAGTGCAGCAGATTGGTCAGGCTAATTAACTGTGAGAGCAGAGGTTGGCATGACCTCACAAAATGGGCAAATCCCCTTCCCCCAAGACTCCACTTGTCCACAAACTCTATGCATTAGCATGACTGTAAATCTTTGGCATATTGATCCACATTAGCATGTCACATAATCTTCAACAACATTTGCATGTTTTCTGTTTTTGTTATTGGATTATTCCATGTACAAATTCACCCGTGTTAATGCACTACAATAGCATCATCTCATATTTCCATTGTTTACAGTTGCATTGAATGGTGTCATTTTACACCTTTAGAAGACATCAAGCAGCATACTTAAATACATCTATTAATTTTTAAAGTGCCTGATTGTTTTGTGTATTTCAAGGCTTTATTTTAAATACATTCTGTTTTAGATTTAATGCGATGTATTTCTATATTAACAGTGAATCTTTGTGAAGAAGAAGTACATTTTATCAGAAAAAACAGTACTTATTAAGGAAATAATACACATTAAAAGAATATACTGCACTTGTAATGTAATGTAATGTTTTCAGAAACTTAATTTTGTTAATGTCAGTTAGTACAAATACAGCTGTTAGTTGTTAGTTCATGTTAGCTCAAGTGCATTAAATAATATTAACAGAAACAACTTTTGATTTAGTAATGTATTAATAAATGTTGAAAATATCATCAAATAAGATTAATAAATGTTTTAGAAGTATTTTTCATTGTTAGTTCATGTTAACTAACATAATAAATGGAACTTTATTGCTAGTCAACAAGTAGGTAGGTAGTTAAGTATAGCTAAAATTGCTGTAATGTGTTACTGTTGACCCACTTAAGTAGGATTTAATACATCTTTATGCAATTTCATAACCCGTTGTCTAGAAATATGCAAGTGTACTGACAAGAATTTATAGTAAACTAAAATATACTTTTATTTTGATTAAAACGTATGTCATGCATTGAAATTTATTTGTAATTGCACATTTCTAATAAAGAAGTTGCAATTTAGTACAATTAAAATATATTAATATTAAATAACACTGTTAAGACTATAATCAAGCACTTCACATGTACTTTGGTTTGTTAGTCAGCACATCCAAATAAATGTACTGTAAAGTATGACAAAAGATGATAAAGAATACTTTCAAGTAAAACTTTAAATTATTAGAAAAAGTACTTTCCAAAAGTGTAATAAAGTGTTAAGAAATATCATCAAGTGATCTCTCTTTATGTACAATTAAGTATAATTACTCTTTAAGTACAAGTGGCCTTTTTTTCTTTAATATTATATTATCTGCAAGTACATTTTTTTAAAATGATAGCTTTAAGATTTGAAGCACACTACAAGTGCACATTCAATACAATTAAGCACACTTCTTTTTCACAAAGGAAGCTATTATATGAACAAATTAACGGTAGGGTTCTCTGTCTCAGACTACAGTGCTCATGCTGACAGCAACAAAAGCATAATCACTTTAACTAACACTGGACTTCAAAAGAAGAGAAACTGTAACCAAGCACTTCTGCTTTAGTGTTTTTGCACACTGTTATTGTAGGTACTTCTCGCTGAGGTTGTTCTGGTCTCTAATGCTAATGCTTTTGTTGATGCTTTATTTTAGCTATTATTTTACATTTCCTTTGCCTGAAATTTCAATGGATTTTTGGCAGGGTGAAGAATGGGGGTGTCCTTTGTTTGTCCTTGTTTGTGTTATAAAGGTTCAGCCCTGGTGCTTTGTAAAGCGTGCAAAAGATGTAAATCATGTTTTGATCTGCATTTTGATGAATCATTTTTCGTTATTCTTCTGCTGAAAATGCTTTTGTTGATTTAAGGCTGTGTTTACCTCGGAGAAACAGCCCTATTATACTCTCTCTGACATGCTCCACAACTCAGAGTCTAGCCTTTTTAAAAGCGATCAGTCATCTGTATTATTTATCAAGGCGGGTGCTATCTGCATTCAGGTCTGGAGCAGACTTGTTTACCGGGGGTAGGTATAACATTTACAGCCTGAATAAATAAAGAACACAGTTGCCTTAGCAAAACAGCAACTTTTAAAGCTGGGACAAATGAGCCAATGCTTAAAAATGAGCTGTAAAAATGTTTTAAAGCCTTTTCAAAAATAAATGAATGAATACATTTATATGGGTTATAAAAATGAACCCAAACCATTTTATGTGCATGAAGCACAACAGTAAAACTATAGCTGTCTGTTCTCACCAGAATGAAGCAATTGTCCATAAATCTCTCCAAAACTGCCCTGGTTTGGTTTGATAATATTGAAGTCAGTTTATTTGTCTGGCCAGGGCAGATCAGGTTCATCTTGATGCCCCAACACCTTATATTTCTCATTTTAAGATTGGTATCTGTGATTAAAATTTTAGCAATTGCAGATCTTTCATGGATGTTGGTTTTGTGAGGTCTTGTGAGGTCGGTTTTTGTAGAAACAGGGTTTTCAAGGGGAATATTGAGGTTTGCTATCACTTTGCTGCAGTAGTTCTGTGTTGTTTGGCCCATGCTCAGTGATCCCTATCATTCACTTTCAGTTTTCGCCCTCTATTCTTGTTCGCTGATGAAGACTTGCCATGCTTTGTGTATGCAGTCATAATTGTGAAGGCTGTTGTTCTTAAAACTTCAAAATTAGGCTGTTAATGTTACAGATGCTCATGCTTTCACCAAGCACTTGTACTAAACACTGCTGAACACAACTAATATACAACCTTGAGAATATAGACAAGGAAAAGATAAATAAAGTAACTGCAATGTTTGTTTGTTTGTTTTTCACTGTAGTCTGTACAAATTTTATAATAATGTGTGTTTGCATTGTTTTGTACATATATATACTGTGTGTGTGTGTGTGTGTGTGTGTGTGTGTGTGTGTGTGTGTGTACCTGTTTTTATATCCCGGTGGGGACTTAAACCTGAATACACACAGACTTATGGGGACTCGTGTCATGGTGAGGGCCTAAATTGAGGTCCCCACGGGTAAAGAAGCTTATAAATCACACAGAATGAAGTTTTTTGAAAATCTAAAAATGCAGAAAGTTTCCTGTAAGGGGTAGGTTTAGGTGCAGGGTTGGTGTAGGGCAATAGCACATACAGTTTGTACAGTATAAAAACCATTACGCCTATGAATGTCCCCACAAGGATAGCTAAACAAGTGTGTGTGTGTGTGTGTGTGTGTGTGTGTTTGTGAATTATTAATTATTAATTTGCTATTAAAAAGAAACCAATTCAAAAGAAACCAATTCATAGTGATAAAACTCTCTCTCTCTCTCTCTCTCTCCTCTCTCTTTATTTCTTTTTATTTTATTTTATTTGTCCCCTTCAAAGACACTGAGCTGCTGTACAGTACAAATGACAGCAACGTGGTGAGACGCAACGTGCTGACCAATACCTCCAAGATTTTGGTGAAGAACTCGACGTTCGAGAGTTTCAAAAACCAGGTTCTTACCTCTTTGATTAACATCAAAACATACAGATGTTTTGTACTAAAGAAAAGTAACTTCAGAGCTAAAATGCATGACCTTTTCTCCTTTGGTTTCAGGGGTCCTACAGACCGATCACATACAAAGTGTCTCCTGATCTGAAATATGTGCTGGTGGCCTACAGTATTGTTCCGGTAAATGCTTCGTATTCTGATTGATAATGTGAAGAATCTAGCTATGTTTGTTACTCAAATTCTCTAGTCTTTTGTTACAGAGTCCTTTTATCTGTTGCATCACATCTCTTTGTAAATGACACAATGTGCGACTGATCGCTTCTAAAGGCTATCTCGTCTCTTCTCTTTGTTCTACAGCTATATCAGTATTCCTTCATGGCCTATTACATCATCTGCAGCCTTGACTCTCCGTAAGTCTTGTTGTTGAGACTGAAATCCTTCCACATTCTCACTGGTTTTTCCTTTACTGTCATCTCACCTGAGCTCTTCAGAGAGGACAGAGCCAGTGTGGGGAACTGAATTGTGGGTATACTGCCACCTAGTGTGTTTCCTAAGAATAGGTATCATTTCCCCAGAGCGAACTGTGTCCATGCAAATATAATTTGTCCTCAGAGTCGATCTCCCTCCCCCCAGTCTAAATTATTCATTACGTGTAGCCCTAAACATCACAAGTGAATTCAGATTTTGACCCATGAAATACATAAACATGATAATTGTATAGGACACTACGATAATTAGACTTCAGATAGGTTAAACAAGTACACAAACATCTTTGTCATTCAGCTCACACACATTTTCACTCTCTCTCTGCCATTCTACACATATGAGATTATATGACCTTCTCTGGTGTCGCATCACAGTACATTTCATACATGAATGCAAAGAAACACATATACACACAGTCGTCCTATAATGGTTTTGAGATTGGTTTGTTTTTTGACAGAGAGAAAGTGGAGCTGACCCCTAATGAGGTGCAGAGCACTGCACTGCAGTACGCCGGATGGGGTCCCAAAGGACAGCAACTGGTAAGAGAATCACACACACACACACACACACACACACACACCACCGATGAGTCACTGAAAAAATTAGGTTTAGAGGTAAATTTAAAAAAAAATCTACAATTAAATACAACAAAACACAAACACTGTTATAAGATATTGGTTTAATATGTAGCTTTTCTGTATAGCCTGACATTCATTATAACATTAATACATTTATGATTTTGTGGAACGTGTAACAGGTTGAAAAGAATGTCATCAGACATGCAGTACGCATATTCGCTGCTTAAACATTGCAATATTAATAACATTCAATTGTACAAGTTACTACACTCGAAATAAATGCAAATATTGTGTTTATATATATATATATATATATATATATATATATATATATATATATACAAGATTTTTATTATTTCCTGGAAAAGTGTGGGTTTTATTGAAACATGTAATGACCATCATGATCATAATCTACATCAAATCCTGGTTTGCCTACATCCACTGGTCATAATAGAAATCTAAAGAAGGCCAAATCCGCACTAATCTTTAGAAAACAGAGTGTTTTAGGCTTTCAGCTCAATTTAACTAAAGCGCTGAAGTAAAATAGCTCTTTTTCGGGATGCTAGAAGAACATTGATGTGCCATACCTGAGCTGTAAATAGTAATTGCATCTATAAGGCAAGTATATATTTTAGTGTAGCTGCAACTAGTCACTGTTTCACAGTAAGTCACAATAAACATTTTTACTTAACATTTTGAATTGTCTTATAGCTTGACAATTTTTTTTAAATAATATTGCATATATGCTACAGTTCACAAGTTTGGGGTTTGCAGCCTGGTGAGCAAAAGACTTTTTTCAAAAACATTACGAAATTTATCATCCCCAAACTTTTGAATAATAGTGTATGTTATGAAATCAGCACTATAAAAAATACTAGAATTAGAAAATGTTATTTAAAATAAAGTCTCAATGCTTGATATTTTGTGTTAACTTCCCACATGTCCATAATTGTGCTCAACATTTAAATGAATAAGTGCGGATCAAATAAAGAAGTGTGAATCATCTCCAGTACAGCACAGGATCTAGAGATGTGAGCTGCTCATATCAGCCTGATTGTGTCTGTGTCTGTTCATGCTGGCAGAGATAAAGCTTAAAGCAGGACCTCTAGTAAAGCAGTGGCAGATGGCAGCAGCATGACACAACCTCATTTCAAAAGAGCTGATTTTAGTTTCTTTCTGACCTTAATTAGTGGCGTTTGGCTGGACAAGAATCACTATTACTCCTACTCATAGTTAGGGTTAACGATTCAAAGAAACCCCTGACTATCTATAGCTTTAAAATTTTTTAAAGGGATAGTTTGTCCAAAAAAAAAAAAAAAATCTGTCATCATTTACTCACCCTCACATTATTCCAAACCTATATTTCTTTCTTGTGTTGAACACAAAATAAGATATTTTGAAGAAGGCTGGGCAACAAACAGTTGCTGGTAGCCATTGACTTCCATAGTATGGAAAAAAAAAATAGTATGGAAATCAATGGCTACCGTCAACTGTTTGGTTACGAACATTCTTCAAAATATCTTCTATGTTCTTGAGTTTTGAAACTCAGACAGGTTTGTAACAACATGAGGGTGAATAATTGATGACAAAATTTTCATTTTCAAAAATCCCTTTAATCCTCATCCTCTACTGTTTGTGCTGTAGATGTGAATGTTGTAAATGGCTTGTTGAGGAAGGGTGTACTGTCACTTTTTTACTTTTATCTACTTTATCTTTAATCTGAACCCAAGGACATCACGTGTGTCTTTTAGTGTTTGTGATGAGCAAACAAGACAAACTCAGACACAGGAGCATTACTGTGTTTGTATTAGTATCGTAGTCTGTTGTTTTTGTATCAAAATCGTCTGTTATCAGTCAATACAAGAAGTGAAATATAATCCAAGCCTAGATTATTTATGTTTACCTGCAAACACAAGCTCATATATGGCACTACACTGTATTGTCTTAATCATACACAAATACATATTTGTTTTTGTGTGTTATAAGCAAAGCACACATGCTCACTTGTGTGTGTGTGTGTGTGTGTGTGAGCAGAGCATCAGGTGTGTAATTTTCCGTGCACCCGTATGCTGTCCTGTGCCCTGCGCCCTGCGCCTCCGTGACGCCTCCGGCAATTAGTTTTCCGTGACAGAGCAATCAGCAGGGGTTTGCGCAGCCAGAACCTACACTGAAGGTCACATCCCAGGCTCCTCCGGAGGGAAGAGAGCATGAGACGGATCAAAATGGCGGTCATGGATGAGCAGAGATAGAGATGTAGAGGAGGAGTCGCTGTACATCACAGGTGTGATGGAGGAGAACGTACACACAGCGGGAGGGGGGCCAAAGTGTACACACATGCCATTGACTCCGTTCCAAAACCCACCGAACCGCCTCACTGTCTACTGTCTACATAGGCAGCTGCCTTCTAAAACTCAAAATAGCATTGCAACAGTTCATAATGCATTACATGTCAAGTCAAGTCAAGTCACCTTTATTTATATAGCGCTTTTAACAATACAGATTGTGTCAAAGCACTTAACAGTATCAAATTGGAGGATAGAGTGTCAGTAATGTATAATAATAAGATTAAACACTCAATTTTCAGTTAAAGGCATTTCATTATTGAATTCAGAGATGTCATTGTCTAGCTCAGTTTAGTTTAAATAGTATCTATGAAATAAAATTGACGTTAATCGTAAAAAATTAAGTGTCCCCAACTGAGCAAGCCAGAGGCGACAGCGGCAAGGAACCAAAACTCCCTCTGTGACAGAATGGAGAAAAAAACCTTGGGAGAAACCAGGCTCAGTCGGGGGGCCAGTTCTCCTCTGGCCAGGATATTATTATTTATTTTTTTACTTATTGTTTTAATTAAATGTTAAATGTATAAATGTATTATATTTCTATTTTTATATTGTTGCAATTTCTAACAATAATAGTATTATGTAGTTAGGTATTTTATTATATTTATAGTTATTTTGTTTAATTTTAAGTTCTATTGTATTTAAGTCGAGGTCTTCACTGGGGATATGTCCCCGGGGCTCATCCAGGTGTCCGGCCTCCGGCGACGATCAGGGTCGCAGACATCATCTCCCGGCGCCGATCCACCATCTGATCCGGACACGGACTGAGAAACAGAATAATAAAGAAACAGACAAATATTACCGTAGATGCCATTCTTCTTACGATGTAACGAGTACATCGTGTGTTATGAGGAGTGTTCCCGGTTCCGGTTGATCTAATTAATGCAGCCTAACAATCCTTTAAGGGATTTGAATAATAGAAGTGTATTAGTGTGTTATGTGTAAGCCAGGTTAAAGAAATGTGTCTTTAATCTAGATTTAAACTGACAGAGTGTGTCTGCCTCCCGAACAGTGTTAGGTAGATTGTTCCAGAGTTTAGGCGCTAAATAGGAAAAGGATCTGCCGCCCGCAGTCGATTTTGATATTCTAGGTATTATCAAATGGCCAGAGTTTTGAGAACGCAGCAGACGTGGAGGACTATAATGTGATAAGAGCTCGCTCAAGTACTGAGGAGCTAAGCCATTCAGGGCTTTATAAGTAATTAACAAGATTTTAAAATCTATCCGATGTTTGATAGGGAGCCAGTGCAGTGTTGACAGAACCGGGCTAATATGGTCATACTTCCTGGTTCTAGTAAGGACTCTAGCTGCTGCATTTTGGACCAACTGTAGTTTATTGATCAAGCGTGCAGAACAACCACCCAGTAAAGCATTACAATAGTCTAACCTTGAGGTCATAAACGCATGAATTAGCATTTCTGCATTTGACATTGAGAGCATAGGTCGCAATTTAGATATGTTTTTGAGATGGAAAAACGCAGTTTTACAGATACTAGAAACATGGCTTTCAAATGAAAGATTGCTATCAAACAGCACACCTAGGTTCCTAACTGATGAAGAAGAATTGACAGAGCAGCCGTCAAGTGTTAGATAGTGTTCTAGGTTATTACATGTGGGGTTTTTAGGTCCGATAATTAACACCTCTGTTTTTTCAGAATTTAGCAGTAAGAAGTTACTAGTCATCCAGTTTTTTATATCGACTATACATTCCGTTAGTTTCTCAATTTGGTGTGTTTCACTGGGCCGTGAAGAAATATAGAGCTGAGTATCATCAGCATAACAGTGAAAGCTAACACCATGTCTCCTGATAATATCTCCCAAGGGTAACATGTAAAGCGTGAAAAGTAACGGCCCTAGTACTGAGCCTTGAGGTACTCCATACTGCACTTGTGATCGATATGATACCTCTTCATTTACTGCTACGAACTGATGGCGGTCAGATAAGTACGATTTGAACCATGCTAAGGCACTTCCACTAATGCCAACAAAGTTTTCTAGTCTATTCAAAAGAATGTTGTGGTCGATAGTGTCGAATGCAGCGCTAAGATCCAGTAGAACTAATAAAGAGATACAACCACGATCAGATGATAGAAGCAGGTCATTTGTAACTCTAATGAGAGCAGTCTCAGTACTATGATATGGTCTAAATCCTGACTGGAATTCCTCACAGATACCATTTTTCTCTAAGAAGGAATATAATTGTGAGGATACTACCTTTTCTAGTATCTTTGACAGAAAAGGGAGATTTGAGATCGGTCTGTAATTAACTAGATCTTTGGGGTCAAGTTGTGGTTTTTTAATGAGAGGCTTAATAACAGCCAATTTGAAGGTTTTGGGGACATATCCTAATGACAATGATGAATTAATAATAGCCAAAAGAGGATCTATGACTTCTGGAAGCAGCTCTTTTAGTAGTTTAGATGGAATAGGGTCTAACATACATGTTGTTGGTTTAGATGATTTAACAAGTTTATACAATTCTTCCTCTCCTATAATAGAGAATGAGTGGAATTGTTCCTCAGGGGATCTATAGTGCACTATCTGATGCGATACTGTAGCTGACGGCTGCATGGTTACAATTTTATCTCTGATAGTATCGATCTTGGAAGTAAAGTAGTTCATAAAGTCATTACAGCTGTGCTCTTGGGAAATGCCAACACCTGTTGATGCTTTATTTTTCATTAAATTAGTGACTGTATTGAATAAATACCGGGGGTTATGTTTGTTTTCTTCTAGAAGAGATGAAAAGTAATCAGATCTAGCCGTTTTTAATGCTTTTCTGTAGGATAGGGTACTTTCCCGCCAAGCTATACGAAATACCTCTAGTTTTGTTTTCCTCCAGCTGCGCTCCATTTTCCGGGCTGCTCTCTTTAGGGTGCGAGTGTGCTCATTATACCACGGAGTCAAACTGTTTTCTTTGATCTTCCTTAAGCGTAAAGGAGCAACTGTATCTAAAGTGCTAGAAAAGAGAGAGTCCATAGTTTCTGTTACATCATCAAGTTTTTCTGCGCTGTTGGATATGCTGAGGAATTGAGATAAATCAGGAAGATTACTTACAAAGCAGTCTTTTGTGGTAGAAGTGATGATTCTACCATACTTGTAACAAGGAGTAGAATTTACAGTTTTAGCTATATGGAGTTTACACAAGACTAGATAATGATCTGAGATATCATCGCTTTGCTGCAGAATTTCAACACCACTAACATCAATTCCATGTGACAGTATTAAATCTAGAGTATGATTTCGACAATGAGTAGGTCCTGAAACATGTTGTCTAACCCCAATAGAGTTCAGAATGTCTATGAATGCTGATCCTAATGCATCTTTTTCATTATCGACATGGATATTAAAATCACCAACAATTAAGACTTTATCTGCAGCCAGTACTAACTCAGATAGAAAATCTGAAAATTCTTTAATAAAGTCTGTGTGGTGCCCTGGTGGCCTGTACACAGTAGCCAATACAAACATCACAGGGGATTTATCACTAACACGTGTTTCTCTAGATAATGTTATACGCAGCACCATAACTTCAAACGAGTTATACTTAAAGCCTGCCCTCTGAGAAATACTGAGAATATTGCTATAAATTGTAGCAACACCTCCCCCTTTACCTTTTGGACGTGGCTCATTTTTATAGCAGTAATCTTGGGGGGTAGAGTCATTTAAAGTAATGTATTCATCTGGTTTTAGCCATGTTTCTGTCAAACAAAGCATATCTAGCTTATGGTCAGTGATCATATCATTTACAAATAGTGCTTTTGTAGAAAGGGACCGGATATTCAGTAAGCCAAGTTTTATCAATTGTTTCTCTGTATTGTAAACATTTTTTATTTGTTGAACATCAATTAAATTGTTACTATTACTTTGGTTTGGACGTTTTCTGTATTTTCTAGTACGGGGAACAGACACAGTCTCTATAGTGTGATATCTAGGTGAAGGAGTCTCTATGTGCTGAGAATTAACTGACTTCTGTGACGTTAGGCGGCTAGCAGACGGTCGGTTTATCCAGTCTGTCTGCTCCCTGACCTGGGCCCTAGTTAGTCAAGTACGAACTCTAAGACTATGTGCCATATTTCTAGAGAGAAGAGCGGCACCACCCCAGGAGGGATGAACACCATCTCTTTTCAACAGGTCAGGTCTGCCCCAAAAACTCTTCCAATTGTCTATGAAACTTACGTTATTCTGCGGGCACCACTTAGACATCCAGCCATTGAGTGACGACAGTCTGCTATGAATCTCATCGCCACGGTAAGCAGGGAGGGGACCAGAGCATATTACAGTGTCTGACATCGTACTTGCAAGTTCACACACCTCTTTAACATTATTTTTAGTGATCTCCGACTGGCGAAGTCGAACATCATTAGCGCCGACGTGGATAACAATCTTACTGAATTTACGTTTAGCATTAGCCAGCACTTTTAAATTTGCCAAGATGTCAGGCGCTCTGGCTCCCGGTAAACATTGGACTATGGTGGCTGGTGTCTCTATTTTTACGTTCCGTACAATAGAATCGCCAATTACTAGAGCACTTTCATCAGGTTTCTCAGTGGGTGCGTCACCGAGTGGGGAGAACCTGTTTGATGTTCTGATCGGAACGGAAGAGCGGTGTTTTGACCCGCGACTATGCCGCCTCACAGTCACCCAGTTGCCCTGCTGCACGGGCACAACCGGAACCGAACAATGTACAGGAGTCCCTGAGCTAGTCGCATCCAAAGCAGTATCTACAGCCCTCACATTCTTACTATCCTCAACTAAAGTTTGGATGCGTGTCTCTAGTTCTAAAATCTTCTCTGTCAGCCTAACTATTTCCCTGCATTTATCACATGTGAATCCCTCGTCGCCGACAGAGAGAGATAAACTGTACATGTGGCATGAAGTGCAAACAACAAGAGAAGGAGAAGCCATTACTCACCTTGATTGATGAATGATACCAACTTAACTTACCACTTACCACTGTTGTTTGATGAACTTGTGAAAAACGGAGCGAGAGAGAAATAAAAACGGAGCGAGAAAAAAGAAAACAATAATAGGCGCGAATAGAAACGTGAATGGAACCGCGAGTAACAAGCTAACCGGCTAACGCGCTATACGCGCGCTGCACTCGCGGTTTTAAAAGCGAACGATCAAATTAGTTAGATTAGTTTGATAGATAATACCAGAAATATGGTGGGAGTTAAGTTATATATTATCACTTTAAACAACAGAGAGTGAAAGTAAGGTAAAGATTCAATAAAAAAGCGGAGCTACAATCGCAAACCTCTCAGCAGCACAACAGACAGAACAGACTGAAGCATTACATCATGAACAAGATGACGGATTATTAACGCATAAATCAATCTCAAAATGCCGACAATTTCTGACACGGTTTTCCATGTAATATGTTGTTATTCTAGCCTTGTTAGTGAGAGAAATAATATGAAACTGTGAAATCGCTCATAATAACTTAATCTTTTCCATTTTGTCTGTCTCAAAAAAAACTGTACTGTAGTTCTACAGGATTGATGTATTTTTGTAGGCCAACCCTGACGTTAGCATTAACCTGGTTCTAACCAAAATTCATAAACTTATGAATTTTGAAGCCTAAATAGAGTTGGCAGAAGTAAAAATTTGAAATTAGGCTATAAACAAGATATATGGTTAAAAGACCTCAGTATCACCACCATTAATCTTCTGACAAATATTTTGATATTCATCTTTACTTAAATTTTCAGTTAGATTAGTTTGTAAGAATGTGAGTATAAACACAACGAGGCTAGTGAGTAGATGAGTTTACTTGTTTGACAACCTCTGTAGTCTCATTTAGGTTGCGTTCACACTTGTAGTTTGGTTCTCTTGGTTTGTTTGATCTGGACCAAAAAAGAAAATTATACATTTGGTCAGTGGTGTATAAAGTAACTGAAAGCCATACTCAAGTAAAAGTACGGATATCTTACCAAAAAATTACTTTGGTAGAAGTTGAAGTCACCGTTCAGAATATTACTTGAGTAAAAGTCTTAAAGTATGTGATATTTATTGTACTTAAGTACGAGAAGTATTTTTAAAATCTTAAACGTACTTAAGTATTGAAAGTAAAAGTACAAGTAAATGCAAAATGGAAAAGAAGCAAATAAATATATATAAAAAATATTCATACAGCTTGAGTAGCAAGATTATTTTCAGTTTTAACTCTTTCTTCCATTTAATATTTTTGAGTAAGAATAAGAAGCACTTCATCCGGTACTTAGTGTCTTTTATTCCAACATAAGAAAACATTTCTGGAATCTGCATCTGAAATAGCATTTAGATGTGTTTACACAGTTTAATGTATCTCAGAGGGGACATGGATGCATTTAAACTGCAGTTACAGATGCATAAATAGGCCTAAAGTTTTGTTTTTAACATAAAACGTTGAATACTGATATTTGAAATAATTTAAAACATGAAAAAAAAGTCAAAATTAAATTAAAACTGCCAGTAGGTGACAGTAAGTGACTGTTAATTAGTGAGTCATTGAGATTCAACCGATTCATTCAAACGACTAATTCATTCAGAAACAAAGCATTTGACTGTGTTAATGAGTGAATCACTGAATCATTTATTCAACCGATTCATTCAAAAAGCTGAGTCATTCAATAAGTGCTCAGAGATGCAAAACAGTGCTATGATCTTTGTTTGGAACTATTTTCGTTTGCAAAATTGAGCAGAAACAAGCAATATTATGTCTAAAATGTAAGTCACTTATTGCTTTACTGAACTTGTATAAAATGATTATTAAATGTGTTCATGATATCTGCAGAAAAACGGTACTCTTTGTGTGATATAGATATAAATAGAAGTTAACTATGTTAAATTCTATAAATATAAAAAGCATACAGAAGCATTTTTGCCATCTACAATTTAGAATGCCTGGAAGTTTTAATTTTAATAGACTTATAAATCAACGTGCGTGCACTCTGTGTGTGATTTGATGATATAGCCTACTTGAAAATGTCAGATCGCACATCATTACAACAAAACTTACCATATTATCGCAGACGATGCTGTATCTCACACCCCAGACTCAACTTGAATGAAAAATGAAATCATCCGCGGTTATGCGTGCACTTGTTGCACATGAGCAAAGGTGTTTTTAGGAGTCTAACTTGCAAGCGCCAGACCACTGATTCGTCAAACCTGCTTTCTTGCCGTCTGTGTTCTTCTGACTATTTTGTAGTAAGTAATGAATATGCTTCGGGGAAATGTATCAGAGTAAAAGTATGCATTTTAATTAGGAAATGTAAAATGTAAAGTACAGTGAAATGTAAAGTACAGATACTCCCAAAAAATACTTAAGTACTGTAACGAAGTATTATTACTTCGTTACAATACACCACTGCATTTGGTCCTGGTCCGCTTAGCGTTCACACTGGCATTTTTGACAGCGAACCTAAACATACCGAACCTAAAGGCATAGTCATACATTCACAACCTGATTGGTTGGGTTGAATGACGTATATATTTTGTGAAGGATCTTTGTCTAAACCATCTTTTTTAGCTGTCTCGTCCGCTTGTTTGGTGCACACCAGGGTTCGGATGGCAGCGTTCACACTCAAATGAACCGCACTAACAGAGCAATCGCACCAGAGTTCATTTTAATCAAACCAAACATGACAAGTGTGAACGCACGCTTAGTCACATTCTAGCAAAATGTTTTTAAAGTTTAAGTTGATTATGACTGATATTTTTATGCTGTAGTATAAAACATGAAAAAATCTTGAGCTTGTGGTCATGCAAATTTGCCACACTGACCATCAGAAAGCTGCTTAGTTTGAAATATCATCACTACAATTTGACAATGGAAAATGAACAATGGAAATTTTGCCTAAATTTCACTAATGTGACTGCACTGTTACACTTAACTAAAAGAAGTTGCCTGTCTGTCTGTCTGTCTGCCTGTGACTGTCTG
Source organism: Spinibarbus caldwelli (assembly GCA_039654775.1). NCBI lineage: Eukaryota > Metazoa > Chordata > Actinopteri > Cypriniformes > Cyprinidae > Spinibarbus > Spinibarbus caldwelli. The sequence continues at coordinate 5,086,178 of CM077235.1, read as the reverse complement.
TGACTGTCTCTGTCTGTCTGCCTGTGTCTGTCTGTCTGTCTGTGCCTGTCTGCCTGTGACTGTCTCTGTCTGTCTGTCTGCCTGTGACTGTCTCTGTCTGTCTTGTCTGTCTGTCTGTCTGCCTGTGACTGTCTCTGTCTGTCTATCTGTCTGTGACTGTCTGCCTGTGACTGTCTCTATCTGTCTGTGACTGTCTCTGTCTGTCTGCCTGTGACTGTCTCTGTCTGTCTGCCTGTGACTGTCTCTGTCTGTCTGTGACTGACTGTCTGTCTATCTGTCTGTCTGTATGTCTGTCTGTCTGCCTGCGTGTGTGAGTGTGTGTGTGTGTGTGTGTGTGTCTGTTTGTCTGTGTCTGTCTGTCTGTCTGTCTCTGTCTGTCTGCCTGTGACTGTCTCTGTCTGTCTGCCTGTGACTGTCTGTCTATCTGTCTGTGTCTGTCTGCCTGTGACTGTCTGTCTGTCTGTCTGTGTCTGTCTGTGACTGTCTCTGTCTGTCTGCCTGTGACTGTCTCTGTCTGTCTGTCTGTCTGTCTGTGTCTGTCTGCCTGTGACTGTCTATCTGCCTGTGACTCACTGTCTGTCTTCCTGTCTGTCTGTGACTGTCTCTGTCTGTCTGTCTGTCTGTCTGTCTGTCTGTCTGTCTGTCTGTCTGTAACTGTCTGTCTGCCTGTGACTGTCTATCTGCCTGTGACTGTCTGTCTGTCTTCCTGTCTGTCTGTGACTGTCTCTGTCTGTCTGTCTGTCTGTCTGTCTGTCTGTGACTGTCTCTGTCTGTCTGCCTGTGTTTGTCTGTGACTGTCTCTGTCTGTCTGTGACTGTTTCTGTCTGTCTGCCTGTGTCTGTCTGTGACAGTCTCTGTCTATCTGTCTGTCTGTCTCTCTGTCTGTCTCATGAGCTGTTCCTCTCACGCTGCTCACATTCAGAGTAAATAATAGTTGCATTAGATAGATTCATACCAATAACAGATAAATACTAGGGCACGAGCACAACCATTAGTCAGAAACAAAATCAGACCACAATTCATGAACATCACAGTAATAAGACAAAACCACAGGTTTAAAGTTCTCCTTAATGAATAATTCTAATCACATCGAAATGCTCTTAGTAGTTTCAAATGCAGTACAATTATCAATCCTTAGCATTTCCAAAGCTGCAATTGCATCTTCTCTTAACAGTTATCTGAGCTTCTGTTGTAACCACAACCAGAGAAAGGGTCATCGTAGCAAAATAGACACAATCTCAGCATACACAGACAATAATGTGTGACCTCGGAATACAAGAAACCATGCTGCATGCAATACAAACATTTTAAAAAATCACTTTCAGAAAATACACTTTTCACACTAGTTTATTTAATTTTGTCCACTAATGTCCAGCAGTCGACACACATGCATCATAGGACAATTCTGAACTTTTATCTTTTATTTATTTATTTATTTATTTATTTATTTATTTATTTATTTATATTATTAACTTTATTTGATAACATTCTGTGGTGGAAAATAAAATGTCTAACTCCTTTGTCTTGCTAAGGCAAATTTCATAGCTAGCTAGTAATTTTTTTCTCATCTTATATGTCATATCAAACATGCTCTTTATTGACTGTTTTCTTGATGTAAACTAACATTTACTAACAAATTTATTTTGGCGAAAATTGTTGGTTGTGGAAGGAATGATGCCAGAAGAGACTGTAAATTGATAAGTAATTTTTTTTTTTTTTACAATAAACTTTACAATTATTTATTTCATATAAAAAGTCATTGAAAAGTTGGAAAAATAAACAAGGTTTCCAACAAAAAAGAAAGAAGTTAGGATGGTGAATCTGTTGTGCAAGAAGAAAAGTGCTGTTCTAAATTGAATTTAAATTGGTACATTGTAAAGCTGTCCTCTTCTTAATGAAATACTGTTACATTGTAGTTTATTATCACTCTTGTTTTTAAGAGTTTTTCTGTTTTTTTCTTCAGACATGGTCTGTTAGATTTGCATAAGTTAGTACAGCATATTTGTCTGTGATTTTGGCTGCTGAATAAATCCTATCAGAGCTTTTCACACACATTACCTCTCCCACAGCTGTCAGTCATCCTGCAGACTGTCCGCCACCAACCCTAATTACTGTAGCATCACACAACATCGTAAATATTCACTAGAGATGTGTGAGATATTACAACACATATATACTCAAATTTAGTGTTAATTGATCATTTAAATTATTTTTTTCTCCATTTCAGTGTTAGTGTAGTTACTCTGTTTTGTTTTTTTGTACAACAGTTTAGTGACCTTGGTATACAGCTGAATACTTTACTGTTAAATAAACGTTGAATTGGCTTTTCATTATTCATACAAAGTGCAGACATGTTGATTTTCTCTACAGAGCACAACAGTGACCACATTTTTCCAGCAGCCTTGTTCCTGGAAGTATTTTCCCCTTTGTTTTCTCCAAATGCATGTCAAAATCCATTTAATATTTTTAAGCCTTGAACCACGTTACAACATTTGAAAACCTGAATAAAAATACCCAGATACAAGGCTGTGTGCTTACAGTGCCTTGTGAAAGTATTCATACCCCTTGGTTTTTTTTTTTGGTTTTTTTTTATGTTGCTGCCTTATGTTAAACTCCTTTAAATTACTTTTTTCCCACATCAATCTAAACTCCATACACCATATTGACAAAGCAAAAACAGAATTGTCACAACTTCGTAAATTTATTAAAAAATAAAAAACTGAAATAAGTACATTGCATAAGTATCCATACCCTTAACTAAATATATAGCTGAAGCACCGTTACAGCCTCAAGCCTTTTTTGTTTGATGCGACAAGCTTTGCTCATCCGCATTTGGCAATTATCTGTCATTCTTCTCCTCACCTCTTCACCTCTCGAGCTCTGTCAGGTTGGACGGGGGCAGATGCACATTTTCAGGTTTCACCAGAAATATTTGATTGGGTTCAAGCTCAGGCTGTGGCTGAGACACTCAAGGACATTCACAGAGTTGTCTATAAACTACTCTTGCTGTGTGTTTAGGTCCATTGTCCTGTTGGAAGGTGAACCTTCTGCCCAGTCTGAGGTTCTGAATGCTCTGGACTGGGTTTTCTCAATATTTTGGTGCATTTTCTCAATATTTTGGTGCATTGAGCTTTTCTTCTACTCTGACGAGTCCCTCAGTCCCTGCCGCTGAAAAACAGCCCCACAGCATGAGGCTGCTACCAGCACACTACTTTTGGGATGATACTCTGCAGGTGATGAGCAGTGCCTGGTTTGCTTCAAACATGATGCTTGGAATTGAGGTTCACCAAACCAGAGAATCTTGTTTCTCACAGTCTGAGGGTCCTTTAGGTGCTTTTTGGCAAATTCTAAGTGTCTTTTCATGTGTCTACACTGAAGAGAGGATTGAGTCTTGCCACACCGGCATAAAGCCCATGATCGGTGTAGTGTTGCAGTGATGTTTGTCCTTCTGTAGGTTTCTCTTGTCTCCACATATGATCATGGAGCTCAACTAGAGTGACCATCAGATTCTTGGTCACCACACCAACCAAAGCCCTTCTCTATCAATTGGTCAGTTTGGCCAGAAGGCCAGCTCTAGGAAATGCCCTGGTTGTTTCAAACGTCTTCCATTAAGGGTAACAGAGACTACATGCTTCTGTGAACCCTCAGTGAAGCAGAATTTTTTTCTCAACTCTTCCCCAGATGTGTGGCTTGACGCAACCCTGTTTCTGAGCTCTACAGGCAGTTCTTTGGACCTCAGGGCTTGGTTTTTGCTCTGATATGGATTATCAGCTGTTAGACCTTTTATTAAGACATGTGCCTTTCCAAATCATACCTATTCAATTGAATTTGTCACAGGTTAACTCCACTCAAAGTGTAGTAACATCTACAAGCAATATGAATGCTCCTGAGTTAAATTCCAACTGTCCCAGTTAAGGGTATGAACACTTACGCAATGGAATCATTTAAGTTTTTATTTTTAATAAATTTGTGAAGATGTTGAAAACCTGTTTTTTGTGTTACCATTATGGTGTATGGAGTATAGATTGATGTGGAAAAATAGTAATTTAAAAGCAGTTTAACATAAAGCAGCAACATAACAAAACGTGAAAAAAAATGAAGGGATATGAATACTTTCGCAAGGCACTGTATATTCTTGTATGAGGGAATGAACTACTCTCTGGAATATAAATCCATGACTGTAAGCCTTTCATGTGTAAGATATAAAATATTTGAAACCTATTGTAAAATACTCAGAAATATATCAATAGTTTGAGAGTGTAGGTCAGTTATGTCATTCACAGTGTTTCATTGGAATTTGCAGCTCTACTGTATGTCTGTTTATATAGTAAGAGCAACTTTCTGATTGGTGGATCGCTCTTGAGGGATTATGGGTAGTGTAGTTTTTCACCCCGGATTCTTTTTAAGCTGAAGTCATACTACTTGAAGTATATACTATCATTTAACAATCTCAGAGGTCATGGTAGATCTACCTTGAAAGATGTATATCATTATCACTAATTCAATTTCCCTATAGAGAAAATGAATGGGATTCAATTCAATTCAATTCAAGTTTATTTGTATAGCGCTTTTCACGATACAAATCTTTACAAAGCGCTGTACAGAAAATTAAGTTTCTACAATATATTTAGTAGTAGCTTATCATTGGTGACTATGTCAGTTAATGTACATATGGCAGAAATGTATGAAAAAATCAATTAAAGACAAACAGACGATGAACACTATTAACAGCAATTGTTATATGTTGAAATCAAACTTCTAGCAAGATTTGGTAGTTCTATATGTTGTTTCAGGGTTGGCATCATCTGAGGTCCTCTGAGGGGTTGGCATCATCTCTTCTCAGGTGTTCTGGATGCAGACTGAAGCTTGTGTAAATCCTGGCAGAAACAGAGAAACAAATAGAGACATAATTAGCGTAGCTGCTGTTCCAACCAAGCAAAATTGCTTTGTTTAACCCAAGCTAAAGGATAATAATGTGCATTTGATCAGATATAACAGCAGTACAAGATTATGAGATGCATTATTTGAAAGCTTGGCCAAAGAGATGTGTCTTTAATCTAGATTTAAACAGAGTGTGTCTGAACCCCGAACGTTATCAGGAAGGCTATTCCAGAGTTTGGGAGCCAAATGCAAAAAAGCTCTACCTCCTTTAGTGGACTTTACTATCCTAGGTACTACCAAAAGTCCAGAGTTTTGCGACCTTAGGGAGCGTGATGGATTGTAGCGTGGTAGAAGACTAGTTAGGTACGCAGCAGCTAACCCATTAAGGGCCTTATAGGTAAGTAATAATATTTTGTAACTGATACGGAACTTAATAGGTAGCCAGTGCAGAGACTGTAAAATTGGGGTAATATGATCATATTTCCCTGATCTGGTAAGAACTCTAGCCGCTGCATTTTGGACTACCTGTAGCTTGTTTATTGAAGATGAAGGACAACCAGCTAGCAGTGCATTACAATAGTCCAGTCTAGAGGTCATGAATGCATGAACTAGCTATTCTGGGTCAGAAACAGGTAACATGTTTCATAGCTTGGCAATGTTTCTAAGATGGAAGAATGCTGTTTTTGTAACATGGGAAATATGATTTTCAAAAGACAAGTTGCTGTCTAATATAACACCCAGATTTTTGACTGTAGAGGAAGTAACCGTACATCCATCTAGTTGCAAATTGTAATCCAAGAGATTCTGTGTTCTGTTTTTTGGTCCAATAAGTAATATCTCTGTCTTATCTGAATTTAATAGGAGAAAATTATTGGTCATCCAATCTTTTACATTTTTAACACACTCTGTTAGCTTAGATAATTTAGAAGTTTCATCTGGTCTTGTTGAGATATATAGTTGAGTATCATCAGCATAACAGTGGAAACTAATCCCGTATTTTCTAATAATATTACCAAGGGGTAACATGTATATTGAAAATAGCAGAGGACCTAGGACAGATCCTTGTGGTACTCCATACTTTACTGGTGATAATTGAGATGACTCCCCATTTAAATAAACAAAGTGGTAGCGATCGGACAGGTAGGCTCTAAACCATCTTAAAGCCTGCCCTTGAATACCCGTATAGTTTTGTAATCGATCTATGAGTATTTCATGATCTATGGTTTCGAATGCAGCACTAAGATCAAGTAAAACTAGCAATGAGATGCAGCCTTGGTCTGACGCAAGAAGCAAGTCATTTGTAATTTTAACAAGTGCGGTTTCTGTGCTATGATGGGGCCTGAAACCTGACTGAAATTCTTCATAGAGATCATTTTTTTTTGCAGGAAGGAGCACAGTTGAGCAGACACAACTTTTTCTAGAATTTTAGACATAAACGGAAGATTTGAAATGGGTCTGTAATTTGCCAGTTCACGAGGATCAAGTTGTGGTTTCTTGATAAGAGGCTTAATAACCGCCAACTTGAATGGTTTTGGGACATGACCTAAAGATAACGACGAGTTAATAATATTGAGAAGCGGTTCTTCTGCTACAGGTAACAACTCTTTCAGTAATTTAGTGGGTACAGGATCTAATAAACATGTTGTTGGTTTAGATGCAGTGATAAGTTTATTTAGCTCTTCCTGTCCAATAGTTGTAAAGCACTGCATTTTTTCTTGGGGTGCGATGAATGAAGCTGAAGTTTTAGATGCTGTAGAATCTACATTTGTTATTGTATTTCTGATGTTATCTATTTTGTCTGTGAAGAAATTCATAAAGTCATTGCTACTAAACTGTGAGGGAATATTTAGCTCGGGTGGCGTCTGGTTATTTGTTAATCTAGCTACTGTGCTAAATAAAAACCTTGGATTGTTTTGGTTATTTTCAATGAGTTTGCGGATATAGCCTGTCTATAACTGGGCATACTGTTTTTCCATGCAATTCTAAAAACTTCCAAGTTAGTTTTTCTCCATTTGCACTCAAGATTACGAGTTTCTTTCTTGAGAGACTGGGTATTACTGTTGTACCATGGCACAGTACGTTTTTCTTTAACTTTTTTCAATTTGATGGGCGCAACAGCCTCTAATGTGTTAGAGAAAATAGTGCCCATGTTGCTAGTCATTTCGTCTAGCTCATGTGTATTTATGGGTACACAGAGCAGTTGAGATAAATCAGGCAGGTTATTTCTGAATCTATCTTTAGTGGTTGGAACAATAGTTCTGGACGATAACGCGGAGCCATATAGTTATTATCAGTAATATGCAGCATGCACGATACAAGAAAATGATCAGTAACATCATCACTTTGAGGTACGATATCTATATCATTAAGATCGATTCCATGCGATATAATTAAATCTAGCGTATGATTAAAATGATGAGTGGGCCCGGTGACGATTTGCTTGACTCCAAAAGAGTTTTTTAGGTCAGTAAACGCAAGTCCTAATGCATCATTTGTATTATCAACGTGAATGTTAAAATCTCAGACAATTATCGCTTTATCAACAGTAACCAATAGGTCTGAGAGGAAATCTGTAAATTCTCTTAGGAAATCTGTATACGGCCCTGGCAGTCTATACACAGTAGCCAGAGCAATGGATAAGAGAGATTTCTTTTGCATATCTCGACAGTGTAACATTAAGCAGAAGTATTTCGAATTAGTTAAACCTGTATCCTGTTTTCTGAGTAACATTGAGAATATCACTATATATTGTTGCAACACCGCCGCCACGGCCAGTCTGACGGGGCTCATGCTTATATTGGGATTTTTATATCCATAGCCTGTTGTTGGACTCTGAAATCTTTCAGTTTCAGGAGTTACTTTGTCTGGTTTAACATGGTCTTTAATACAATAATTCATTCTTCTTTCCTGACAGATTTTCATCTTTGAGAATAACATCTACTACAAAGCGCAAGTGAACAATCCATCAATCCGTCTGGTGTCCACAGGCAGTCTGGGGGTCGTGTTTAATGGACTTGCTGACTGGCTGTATGAAGGTAAAACCCATAAGCATGAATAATAAAAAATGTCTCAAGGTTACGTATGTAACCCTGGTTCCTCGAGGGAACGAGACGCTGCGTCCAAAAACTCTAGGGGAACGCCTTCAGCGTGAGTGGCTCTGAATAACGTGTGCAATCTATCCAATGGATGGGCGAGACGTCACGGACGGGGTGATGTAATGACCAGCATGTATAAAAGCACGTGCAGTGAAACCGGCATCAGCTTCCAGGAATGAAGCAAGCGCTGGCAGGGATGCCGGAAGTATGGCTTCGAGACGCAGTGTCTCGTTCCCTCGAGGAACCAGGGTTACATACGTAACCTTAAGACGTTCCTCTTCAGGAACTCGAGCTGCGTCCGAAAACGCTAGGGGAACGAGATACCCACGCCACCAGACTTACAAGTCACTGCCCAGTATCCCAAGGAGCACATCTAGAGCGAGAGAACAGAGGAGCCCAGAGTGGCTCGCATGTCAAGGCCATAAAACCTGACAAAGGTTAGGGGCGTGGACCATCCCGCAGCGTTGCAGATGTCCTGGATAGGAACACCTTCTAGAAAGGCCTTGGAGTCCGCCACACTTCGAATCAAGTGAGCCCTGACTCCCATTGGCGAGGGGAGATCAGAGGACTCATATGCAATGTTAATGGAATCCACGATCCACCGACTGAGGGTCTGCTTTGTAGCTGGCAGACCCCTCTTAGGGGGACAATAGCATACAAGCAGTTGGTCCGCCTTCCTCCACGGGGCAGCTCTGTGGACGTACATGTCCAGTGCTCGCACTGGACACATACAATTAAGCTTCTGCTGATCTGGCTCCCTGAAGGGAGGAGGACTGAAGGCCTGCAGTATGATAGGCTGTGGTGTGACGGAAGGAACTTTGGTGACATACCCTGCAGGAGGGTACAGAAAGGCTTTGGCCATGCCGGGTGCAAAGTCCAGATGAGTAGGGGCCACTAAAAGGGCCTGCAGATCCCCAACTCTCTTCAGAGAAGAGAGAGCCAGAAGAAAGGTAGTCTTCAGCGTGAGATGGCGATCAGAGATCTCCTCAATAGGCTCGAAGGGAGGCCTACAGAGAGCTTCCAACACCACAGCCAGGTCCCATGGAGGGATACGAGACCATACTGGAGGCCTCAGCCTCAGCGCACCATGGAGGAAACATGTAACCAGGGGGTGTCTGCCCACTGACTGTCCACCAAGAGGGGCGTGGTAGGCCGATATCGCCGCCACGTAAACCTTCAAGGTGGAGTGGGTCAACCCTGCGGAGAGTCGGGCCTGCAGGAACTCCAGCACTGTACCAATCAGGCAGTTAACTGGGTCGAGCTGGCGATCCCCATACCAAAAATTTTCCGCTTCAAGGCATACAGTTTCCTCGTCGAGGGAGCTCTGGACTGGAGGATGGTCTCAGCGTCCTCGGTTGAGAGACCAGAAGCTATGAGCTGTGTCCCCTCAGGGGCCACACCCACAACTTCCACAGCTCTGGGCGGGGGTGAAAGATGTTACATAATGTCACTTGAGTCGCAAAGAGGTCCACCTGAGCCTGGCCAAACACCCTCCAAATCTGCTTCACCACCTTGGGGTGAAGCATCCATTCCCTGGGCCTCGGCCCCTGCCTCGACAGGACGTCTGCTCCCAGGTTGAGATGCCCAGGGATATAAACCGCTCTCAGCGAATGGAGTTTCCCTTGGGCCCACACAAGGATCTAGTGCACTTGACTGTACAGGGGTCGCGAACGCAGACTTCCTTGGTGGTTGATGTAAGAGACCACCACTGTGTTGTCAGTGCGCACCAACACATGGTGATCTCTCAGGTCCGGGAGAAAGTGTTTCAGCGCTCAAAACACGGCCAGCATCTCCAGACAATTGATATGCCAAGTGAGATGGCAACCACTCCACAGACCACGGGCAGGGTGGCCATCCATGACCGCACCCCAACCGGTGAGGGACGCGTCCGTCGCTAGGATTACTCTGCGACAAGGAGCTCCCAGCACCGGGCCCTGAGACAAGAACCAAGGCTTCCTCCACATGTCCAAGGCACATAGGCCTCGCCGCGTAACCTTGATCATGCGAAGCTGGTTCCCCCTCGGGGAGAACCCCTTGGTCTTGAGCCAACACTGTAGGGGTCTCATGTACAGCAGGCCAAGAGGTAAGAGCTGCCGTCAGACCCAGCAGTCTTTGAAACACCTTCACAGTGAGTGACTGGCCTTCTCTCACTCTTGTGACTGCAGTGAGGATCGACTTGATCTGAGCAGGTGACATACGTGCCTGCATCGTGGTCGAATCCCACACCACACCCAGATAAGTGGTTCTCTGAGCTGGAGAAAGCACACTTTTCTTGGTGTTCAGCCTTAGCCCCAGCACTTTCATGTGGGCGAGAACGACATCTCGATGTCGAACCGCCATCTGCTCTGATTGAGCTAAAATCAACCAATTGTCGATGTAGTTGAGTATGCGGATGCCCTGGAGTAGCAATGGAGCCAGCGCAGCATCCATACACTTCGTGAAAGTGCGGGATGAGAGTGCTAGGCCGAAAGGAAGAACCCGATATTGGTAAGCTTCACCCCCGAAAGCAAACCTCAGGAACTTCCTGTGAGTGGGAAGGATGGAGACGTGGAAATATGCATCTTTTAGATCGATCATGACAAACCAGTCCTCGGACCTGATCTCAGACACGACCTGTTTTAGTGTAAGCATCCTGAACTTCAGTCGCATGACTGAGCGGTTCAGCTGACACAGATCTAAAATGGGACTGCTCGTGGCCCACCAGAGTGGGATTCACCCCGTTGAACCGAGGCGGAGGAGAACCGAACTGGATTCTGTAGCCTCTCTCTACAGTGTGCAGGACCCACCGAGACACATTTGGCAGTAGTTTCCACGCTGCCAAATAGTCTACTAAGGGAACCTACTCTCAAGACTGGCCTCTGGTTTAATAAGAGCAGCTAGCCCGGTGCCCTGGAACGGCGCACCGGCAGGAGAAGGCCGAACTAGCTGCTCTAGAGACCCCCGCAGGGTAGGCGAGCCTCTCAGCTCTGCTACGTTCCCGGGCGGAAGGCACTGAGATATATGCTCGCTGGAGACCGCTGCGCCCTGAAGCACCATAAGTGGCAGGGTTAGCAGACCGATCTCCTAAGGGCACTGAGGAGAGACGGGCACTGTGCACTGCGGTGTGCGCCGCTCTTCCAAAGAGGGGCCTGCCCTCATAAGCCCTGGGCCATGGGCATCAGGGCTTTTTGGCTGTGGCCTTCTTAGCCTGAAGTACGCCCCGTAGGTCTGTCTTCAGTTTCGAAGGCCCCGGCCCAGAGCTCTGACACTCTGTTTCTGCACCTCCCTGTATGAGGAGCCGATATGTGGAGGGTGCTGCTCCCGGCCAGCAGCCGCCTGAGCTGGAGAGCGGCGAGGCAGGAACCGCTGAAATGCCGCAACTTGTTTATGGGCCTCCTGGTACCTGTTGACGACGGTATCGACGGCGTCGCCCAAACAGGCCAGAAGGTGCAAGCGGGGTGTCCAGAAGTAAGACCCTGTCCCTCTCTTTAATGTCGGACAGGATCAACCATAAATTTCTCTCCGCTACCACCAGAGCTGCCATAGACCGCCCAATAGCGCGGGCGGTCTCCTTGGTGACGCGGAGAGCCAAATCAGCTGTTTGCCTGAACTCTGTGATGTCATCAGAGCCCGTAGTCTCGCGCTCATCCAGCTCCCTAAGCAGATCAGCCTGGTATGCCTGTAACACCGACATGGTGTGCAGACATGCGCCAGCCTGACCTGCAACCGCGTACCCCTTGCCTACCAGCGCTGATGTTGTACGCAGCGGCTTGGAAGGCAAGGACGGAGCCTTTAGAGGCGATGCCACGCCAGGGGACAGATAGCTCGCGAGCGTCTGTTCCACCTGGGGCATCGCTCTATAACCGCACTTACTCAAACCCCCCACATTACCATAGTAATCGGAAGAGGGGATGAAGAGGCGAGCCAAAAAAGCTCTTGCCCACGATCTCGACAGCTCGGTGTGGAGATCGGGGAAGAACAGCAGGCTCCGTGTTGGAGGTGATCGCTTCGCCCGCAGAAAGCGTTCATCAAACCTGCTTGTCTGCGGCTCAGCACATTCCTCGGCTGGCCAGTCTATCTTTAACTTGGCGACAGCGCGAGTCATCACCTCCAACAGCTCCTCATACTGGGGCGACTGAGGGGGCGGATCCCCGGTGCCCTCTGTATCAACCTCCTCGGAGGAAGATAAGTGAAGCGCCGAGCCCGTTCCCCAGGGGGAAGTAACCGCAGAGCGGGCTTCCGATCCCAGAGAATGGCCACCGAATCTGATGGGTGGGGAAGGACATAGGGACTCGCCCGTCTCCATTCCCTCCAACAGATTCAACTGCAGACCACACGAGTGCCGACGCCTCTCCGCCTCGGCGGCAGTGGGACCAGCACCACGGGGAACGCTGGTGAAGGCTCCCTTCTCATCAAAGAGAGCCTTCCGGGAGCAGAGCACGTGCATTGGAAGGCACTCACAATGCGGGCAGCCGGCTCCCTCGAGAGCCGACTGTGCATGCTCCGCTCCCAAGCAGGATGTGCACAAGCTGTATGTGTCACCTGCAGTGATGTAGCTTGTACTGCGCGCTGCTCTCGCCCTTATAATGTCTCAGATAACTCTTTGACATAATGGAGCTTATGGGACAAACAACACCAAATAAGACTCACAACAGAGAATAGACAATACACACAGAGTGCTTGCTGAATGACAAAAAGCTGACGCCGGTTTCACCGCACGTGCTTTTATACATGCCGGCCATTACATCACCCCGTCCGTGACGTCTCGCCCATCCATTGGATGGATTGCACACGTTATTCAGAGCCGCTCACGCTGAAGGCGTTCCCCTAGCGTTTTCGGATGTTCGGAGTGTGTGCATGTAATAAAAGAGCAGAAGTGATTGTGACTGTCTGATGTGTTTAGTCTGGGTGAAGATTCTGTTTATTTGTGTCTCATACAGTGTCTCATTCATCTCTCTGACTCAGCACATTTCTTCTCAAGTTATATGAATTTATTACTTTTTATTTTTATTTAAACGACATTGCTTTAATATACATCTCTGCTTATTAGATAAAATTATAATTTGTTGTATGTTTTATATGCGTTTTAAATTGTGTCAAGAATGGATGTCATTATCATTTTACAGCAAAACAAATTTTCCTGTGGGTATAAATAAAGTAACCTAACCTAATTTGAAAAAAAAAAAATAAAAATTAGCTTTGTTTTTTAGAATCTTCCTGGTGAAATGGACTTAACAGATATTTCAATATTTTCTATAAGAGACAAAATACTAACTAAATTGACACCAGTCAACTGCTGCTGCTGCTGCTGATGATGATGATGATGATGATGATGATAATGTGTGTTTTATAAGTACTAATAAACAGCCAATATGCTAGTAATATGCATGCTAGTTAATAGTGAGATTTGGTTGCTAAAATAACTGTTATCCATAATTGCAATGAAGAATAGTTACTGTAAATGCAATTAAGTATCACATTTGTCTCTATTTGTACTTATCACTAAGGACCTTTCCTGAAAAATATGAAGGGGAATCAGATTAAAGCATTAATGCTGGTGTCTCTCTGAACCCATTCAAGGTCATACTAAGTTCATTTCACAGCAGTAGATGCACCAAACTCTTTCAGTACCTTAGTCTGGCAGATACAAATATGTGAAAAACACAGCCAAATATGTGACATTCAGCAGTCTTAAATTAAAAACATGTTTTCATTTCATCATAAGCATATAAAGTCAAATGCAAAACATACTCAATATTAAACTGAAAAAAAAAGAACTTTATTAATGAAATGTAGATATTATTAGACCTGTTAGTGTATGAACAGCACTGGGATGTGATCTCAAGATCAACTTTTTTATAATCCATTGTGCAATAATGTGATTTAAGACATTGTTAAAGTATAATCACCCATAATCTCAAGATTTTAATACTCATAATGATTAATGTTGCATCTGATCCTTAAATGCTGTTTGCCTTAGGACTATGTTCATTTAGACTTTAGTGTTTTTTTTTTTTTCTCTCTGTTATCTATATCAAGTGTCTGTTTACACTCAAATTCACACACAGATTTCCCTGGTTTTATGCAGTCTGCAGTGTGGAAATACTGCATGATGGTAAAAAACATCTTATAGAAAGTTTTTTAGAGTAATATTCAAGATGTTTCATCCATCTGGCAGTTAATTGCGGGAGAGTGAAATGCTGATGCTTAAAACTGAAGTGACCTTGGTGACATCAGCTGAAAAGGAAAGGCCATTTTAGAGGCAGTGCGAGTTATTACATTTTGATGACATATTACAAAACTTTTTTTTCTTTTGCATCACATTAATAAATTATATTCTAATATATATTGAAATAGAAAATATTTCATTAAAATTATAATAATATTTCAACATTTTACAATTTTTATTCTATTTTTGATTAAATAAATGCAGCCTTGTTGAGCAGAAGAGACTTTTATATCTCAAATTATACAAATCAAGCCAATTAGGCAAGCCAGTATTATACTCTTCATTCGTTAATTTTTGTGTAATATTGATCAGTTTTTCTCTTGATGGTAGAGATATTTCTCCTCAGGGCCCTGGATGCTCTTTATTTGTTGTGATGACCACATGTATTTCTGAGTCATGTCAAACATGCTGTTAATGGTGTAAAATCACTGCTCCTCCGCTGGACCACAGGAGTCATTCACACATGAACTGTCTCTCTCACTCCCTCAGGATGGAGTGATACACAACCCTTTACTTGACTCAACCTTTGATTTACCTCCTTCATTTCCCTTCAGCTGTGGCTTTAGTTGTAATGAGAATGTTGGGGGTAATAAACTTGATGCAGTTGTTTTTCATTCTGTAGTTTGTACAACTGAAGACTGTATCTTTTTCAAAGCATTACACACAAACAGACCAATATTATATAACCTTAATCGTACATTTGCTTGTGCATATTATATAAAAAAAAATGTTCATGAGTTTTTGTCAGCTCTGTAGTTGAGTCATTCCTGCTGTATGAGGGCACATTGGCTGTGTGTTTGTTTATGACACATACTGAACAGTATTGTATGCTGGTAATTGGTTTTATCCTAAATTAACATCTCAGTCTGAGGCTATTCTTAGTCACATGCTCTTACAAGGTTTGTTTATTCTCTGCTGTGTAAAGATCTCTACTGCCATCCTGTGGTCTCATATTTCATGACATATAGCATTTTCTTAGAACAACCAGAGCAAGAATTTCTTCACAGAGGGAAAAAATGTAAATTTTGTAATTCATGGAACATAAAGAAGATATTTTGAAGAATGTTTAAGCTGCTCCTTTCCATAAAACAAAAGTGGATGGTAATATGAAACTAGGAGTCAAATAAACCATTTTATGCTGTTTTCATGGTACTTTTATCAATTTTTGTTGTATGGAAAAACGTGTTGGTATTATTAAGTAAACCTAAAACTATTAAAAAATAGCTTTTATTAACTGAAAAATAAAATAAAATTAAATTAAATAGAAATATTGCTAAAATAAAATTAGATGAATCAGTAAAATTTACTAAAGATAAAACAAAAAAATGAAATAAAACTAAATATTAAAAATATCTATTAAAATTACAAAAGCACATTACAGAGCTACTAAGACTAACTAAACTAAAATTAAAATGAAATCTGAAAATATAAAAATAAATACTATAAAACTATATAAATATTAGTAAAAACGACTATTCAATTGACAAAAGCACATTATAGAGTTACTAAAACTTAAGCACAAATTAAAATAAAACAAAAAATATCAAATAAAAGCAAATAAATCGATAAAAGTATATAAACGTTACTAAAATAACACTGAAAGACAATAGAAGCTGCCTACAACACACACACACACACACACACACACACACACACACACATACACACACACATCTGCTTAATTTATCTGTTGGTGTTTCGCAGAAAAGCATATGGGTTTGTATTGACATGAAGTTGACAAATTTTTAATTATTGGGTGAACTATTCCTCTAAAAATTTGGAGCCATGGTGCAGCGGTTAATGCAGGTGCTCATGTGGGTGATGCAGGTTTGAACAGAACAATTATACAAAATGTCTATAGACATCTGTAGATGTCAGGGCTTATCTTTATGAATTAATTTCTGTTTAAGTTATCAAGCAGATTGTTGCTTTTAATGCCACAGTTTGCATAAAAATTTATGAAAATATTTTGAATAAGCCCTAGTCTTACACCAAAAAATAAATAAATAAGTGAACAAATAAAATGAGCCCTGTCAGTGTTGTTCTTGTCGAGGTTACGTAATGTCTTAATGAGCTCTAGAGGTCCAGTTTGCAGTGTTATAGACAGTCATATTTTACATTCCCTCGTGTGACGGCCGCTCTGTTCCTCCTCCAGCTCACGGCTGTCAGCTTTATGGAATGATGGATGAGACTCCCGAGGCAGCAGCCTACAGGCAAATGGATGCGATAAATCACACGGCCTGTTTTTGCACGTTGCAGTTATGTATTTTGCAGCGTGTCCTCTGTCCACGTTTGCTTGAAAGGATATTTAATCCTTTAACGTATATTAGGATCTGACAGAGATGCGGTCACCACGCAACAAAGCTTTACAGGATGTGCGTCACTTGTTTGTGTGCATTGTAGACATTCTTTACTCTAAAGCTTCAGTCTTGTGTTTAATCCACTTGTTTGTGTTCACAGAGGAGATCTTCCAGAGTCACATCGCTCACTGGTGGTCACCAGATGGTCTCAGACTGGCATATGCCACCATCAATGACACTCTGGTGCCCAAGATGGAGATACCCATGTTCACAAACGCACTGTATCCCAGCGGGCAGGAGTACCGCTACCCTAAAGTAAATCCCTGCAGCTTCTTTTTATGATTTTTAAACCAAGGCTTGGTCATGTGTGACTAAATGTCAGCATCTTCCAATGTCTCTGTAACCTTGAAATGGGATCTGATGGTTGCTGTTGTCTTGAGTGACATTTAAAGGGACAGTGCACCCTAAAATGAAAAATCTGTCATCATGTCTTTCCAAACTGAGGCTTTCATTCATCTTCAGAACACAAATGAAGATATTTTTATTTGTTCTGTTATTTTTTTTGTTCATCCAATTAAAATCTGACCAAAATCAAGCTTGAAAAAGTGAATAAAGACATTGTAAAAGTAATCCATGTGAATCAAGTGGCTTAATCCAAGTCTTCTGAAGAGACCTGATCACTTTATATGATAAACAGCTTTAATTTTGACTTTTATTATGTTATTCACATACATAGAGCACATCAGATATGGTCAACAGAGGCTCAACCATGCTTACTTGATGCACAAGAACAAACCTCATTGCTCCTCAAGCGTCAAGCATGCACACACTGCTTCAATGGATGGATATAAATAATGAGAGAATATTAAAAAATATTCATATTGACAATGAATGAAAGACTTTTGTGTTAGAAAGACATGAGGGTCAGTAAATGATGACAGATTTTTCATTTATTGATAAATTATCTGTTTAAGCACTGTAGTGACATAACTAAATCAGGTTTCATAATAGTAACTGGCAAGCAGTAACTGTCCATCTGCATGTTTATCTTTTTATGCAACATACCTAATTCACATTTATTCATTTGCCAGACAGATTTTTTTCCAAAAGCAGCTTACAGTGCGCTCAAAGTATAGTCTATATTGGGAACTGAACCCATGACCTTTGTAAGCGCTTTTCCAATTGAACTTTAATGGAACAGATACAAATTTGCACCACTTATTATATTTTGTGGAGTTTGTCACAAATGATTTTAAAATCATGTAGAATCAAAATTCTGTCATCATTTACACACCCAAGTTGTTCCAAACCTGTATGAGTTTCTTTCTTCTGTTGAACATAAAAGAAGATATTTTGAAGAATGTTGGTAACCAAACAGTTGACAGCAACCCATTGACTTCCATAGTATATTTTTCCATACAATGGAAGTTAGTGGCTAGTGGCAACTGTTTGTTTCCCAACATTCTTCAAAATATCTTCTTTTGTGCTCAACAGAAAAAAGAAACTCATTTTCATTTTTGGGTGGACTATCCCTTTAAGGGTCCCGTAATGAGAACTCTGTTGTCTCTGTAGGCTGGGGAGGAGAACCCTGATATCTATTTGTCAGTGGTGAGTCTGAATGGCCCTTTGCACACAGTGAGGATGAAGAAACCAGAAGACCCCAGAATCAGGTGAAGATCTGCCAGTGACCACACAACAACGTGCTTTATCTGTTGCTTTGGGGAGTTTGCAGTGACCCCCCCAAAAGTATTTGGACCCTTAAAATGTGTGAATGTGCAGTCATTGAATTTACACTACCATTCAAATGTTTGGGGTCAGTAACATTGTATTAATGTTTATGAAAGATGTCTCTTATGCTCACCAAGCCTGCATTTATTTGATAAAAATACAGTAAAAACAGCAATATTGTAAGATATTACTAGAATTTGAAATGGCTATTTTATGTTTTAATATGTTTTAAAATGTAATTTATTCCTGTGATTAAAGCTAAATTTTAAGCATCATTACTCCAGTCTTCAGTGTCACATGATCCTTTAAAAATCATTCTAAAATACTGATTTGCTGCTCAGGAAACATTTCTTATAATTATCAATGTTGAAAACAGAGATACATTTTTTCAGGATTCATAGATGAAAAAGAGTTCAAATGAACAGCATTTATTTGAAACCGAAATCTTTTGTAACATTATAAATCTCTTGACTGTCACTTTTGGTCAATTTATTGTGTCCTTGCTGAATAAAAGTATTAATAAAATACTAAAATAATAATAAAAAAAAAATACTTACCCCAAATTTTTGAACAAACTCTGTAAACAGGCTACAGTCAGACTAATGGACTCCATTACTTGACAGAAGAATGGCTTAAATGGTTTTAAGGAAAGCTTTTTAGAGCATTTTTGAATTAAGCTAATGAACAAAATCCATTTTGCCCAAAGCTTTTTTTAAATAAACATATTTACTCCCAAAAATTGTACACAGACTCTATTTGACACAGTATTTTAACCCTCTGTAGGAAAGATTACTACATCACCATGGTGAAGTGGGCAACCAGCACCAAATTAGCAGTAAACTGGCTGAACCGAGCGCAGAACAACTCCATCCTGACCTTATGTGAGGCCACCACAGGCATCTGCACAAAGGTACCTTCTGATATACACTAGCACACACTTAATTATCACTATTGTCCATCTTTTATAATAATACTAACGTCATTAAGACTGTAAAATGACACAAATGAAAGAGTGAGAATCACGTCATAACCTTTAATTTTCCAGAAAAGGCTGTAAGGGTGACAGCGCCTATTGTTGCATCCAAATGTATTAAAATGCATGTCAGTTCAATGAAAGAAAAGATTAGTCAGTGCTTCGGCTGTATATAAAGGACTTTGTCGAACAATTGGAGACATACCGAGAAAAAAACAATAATCTGTCGGTGTGTTTTCAGAAGCATGAAGATGAGAGTGACAGCTGGCTTCACAGACAGGTGAGTCACGCATCACGTGGAGACATGTACGGCGTGTGGGATGTGAGTGTAAGAGTGCTGCTCGAATGTTCTCTGATGGGAAGACGTGAATCTCTCTGCAGAACGAACCCCCACTGTTCTCCAGAGACGGATACAGGTTCTTCTTCACCCGAGCCGTTCCTCAGGGAGGCCGAGGGAAGTTCTTCCACATATCCATGTCCACTTCCCAGGTGAGATGACAAAGAGAAACTACACACTAATTATGAAGGTTTAAATGTATAGTTAACCCCAAAATGAAAATTTACTCACCCTCAGGCCATCCAAGATGTAGGTGACTTTTTGTATTCAGTAGGACAGTAAAGTAGATTTTTAGTTGAAACCATGGTCCTTGGTGATTCATATAATGCAAGTCAATGGCTGCCAGTACTTGAGAGTCAAAAAAAGCTTATACAGGAACACAAATTAATACCTGTGGTTCCTGGCAATATATTGAGTTCTTACATATTATTTACAACATTATTGCCTGTAATCCATGAATGAACCAGTTCACCAAAAAGAATCGGTTCAAAAGAATGATTTGTTTGTGAACAGGACATCACTCTGGACTGTTTTCCTGAGGCTTTGGATTACACAGGTTATAATGATGTAAATAATGTTCAAGCCGATTGCTTTGCTTCATAAGACCTCAATATATCATCAGGAGCCACAGGCATCGATTTTGTCTTGCCTGATGTGCTTTTTTTGATGCCTAAAGTGCCGGTAGCCATTGACTTGCATCACCAAGGACCACAGTTTCAGCCATTTAAAAATCATTTTAATGTTCTTCTGAAGAAAAAAGTCAGCTACATCTTGGATGGCCTGAGAGTAAATGAACCGCAAATTTTCATTTTTGGGTGAACTATCCCTTTAACAGCATGTTAAAGATAAGAAGTGACTTCCTGTTGTTGTTTCTTTCAGCCCAACAGCAGCACAGACACGCTACAGTCACTGACGTCAGGAGACTGGGACGTGACGGAGATATTAGCCTACAATGAGGACACCAAACTTATGTAAGCATGTGTGATCAGCAGCATTCAAAAGACCCAGATGCTGGATTCTATCCATGGTGTCAATAAAAATGTCAAATAATAAAACTAAAATAAAGCAATATGCCATTATCTGATTTTGTAACATATTAAAATGGTTATCTGTAATAAAAATGTCTTTTCAGATACTTTCTGAGTACAGAAGACGATGCAAGACGGCGTCACCTTTACAGGTATGACAGATGACATGTGACACACACAGTGATGTAATTGGGAAGCATTGCACTGACGATGTGTTGTTTTTTTAGCGCCAACACCACAGGATCCTTCAACCGCCGCTGTCTTTCCTGTAATTTAAGCTGCGGATACGTCAGTGGATCATTCAGTCCAGACGCTAACTACTTCCTTCTCAACTGCAAAGGTTTAATGCTTTTTCTATGCAAAACACCTATAAAAATCTTGTGGTATGTTAAAGATATTTTTAACGGCCTTGGATTCAAAAGTAGTTTCTTTGTTAAAGAGTTAGAAGCTATGAACCAAACCAACTAGCTATGAGGTGAATCAATGCACTGCAAACTTGGATTTGAAGCAAAAAAAGTATTTTAAAATTTGACAAAAAAACAAGATTGTCTACTTAATGGCTTTGAGGAACAGAATGAGAACCCTTTAAAGCATTTTAAATGACATAATTAAATTAAAAACAATGTAGTTTGAGAGCATAGTCTATTACATCATTCAGTTTCCCTACAAAGAAAATGAATGTGAATTTTACTTTTTGTTGCACTTACAACAGTTGGGTTCCGGAGGTAAAAACTCCATTCATTTTCTCCATAGGGAAATCTAATTTTGACAATAACTGATAAAACTTTTAAAGACAGACCTGTTGTGAGCTCCAGGGTTGTTAATGGAGTGTATGTGCTTTATAATTGCTGTATAATTGATTGTTGTCATAAGAAACCAATTTTCTTCACTGCTACATTGCTAGTTTTATATCTAATATCCTTCCATACATAATCGAATAGTCCATATTTTATCTTATAGAAATAGATTGTTCCACAATAATAGGCAATAAGTATGATTAGACCAGAAATAATATGGAATATAAAGTCAGTATTACAATTATTTGTGTTTTTTATTTCTAATTTGAACTTTTCTTGTGTAACCGCACACAGCAGAGTGTTTGGCTCAGTGACTCAGGCTTATCTGAGTGTGTTAGTCATTACATCATTACCCTGCTGTGTGTTTTATTAACAATAAAGCTTGGTTGTCATGGTCACTGATCTGTTTAGCAGGGTCTGATGAGCACAAGGAAAGGTCAGTGTTTGTGTTATTAATTAGATGAAGTCAGAGCAGAGCCTTATGCGCCCTGCAGCATGATGCGTCTCCAGACCTCAGCACAGAAAAATCAGTTCTTGTCAGTTTTTGTGTAGCTGAATGCATCCCACCTGTTGTGTGGATCAAACCAAGGACTGGTAGTAAAGGTACATTTTAGGTGCTGAATAATTATTCCATGTTTAGTGATCCAAAAGGGGGTTTGCATTGCTGCAGTGCATTGATGAGTTCCCGAAAACCCCCAAATCAGCTGTGAAAACAGCTCATCTGATCAGTAATTACAGTCAGAACAATTTGTTATAATAGAATTTTTAGTACTTTTCGTTAGCAAGGATGCATTAAATTGATCAAAAGTGACAATAAAGACATTTATAATGTTACAAAATATTTCTATTAAAAAAAAACCTAAACTTTCTATTCATCAAACAATAAAAAAGTATCATGGTTTCCACAAAAATATAAAGCAGCACAACTGTTTTTAACATTGATGAACACATATGAATAAGAAATGTTTCTTTGTTATTGATTTCTGAACGATCATGTGACACTGAAGACTGGAGGAATGATGCTAAAAATTCAGCTTTGTCGTCAGAAGAATAAATTACATTTTAAATGATAATAAAATAAAAAAATAATAATAGGTCCCAATATTACTGTACTGTTATTTCTGATCAAATAAATACAGGTTTGGTGAGCATAAGAGAACCCTGCACTAAACTTACACAGTAGTGGACATTAATGTTATATTATGTATTTTTAACATTTTGGTCAATATCGATTTATATCATGACATAAACAGTTTATAGAAACTAGTGCTGTTAATCGATAAAAAAAAAAAAAAACTAATTAATTGCACATTTTTTCTAAAATTAATCGTGATTAATCCCACCTAACAAGGTGTAATTTTGCATAATAAGGACTGTTATACCAGAACAATGTTTGCTAGTATCATTTGATGTTCAATCATTGTATACTGTCATTCCACATGATGTTGGCATTGAACATTGTATGCATTTCCTAGATTTGAGATTGGATAAGAACCTACAGCGATTTTTACCTACAGCGATGCGGGACAGCTATGGGGGTACTCGAATGGCTCCTAATTATGTTAATTTACAGCGTGGGTTTGAGAAATTTCAGGTGCTTGATGGAACTAAGAATCCATTTTTTCAGCAAATATTATTGTATAAGCGTTACATTGATGACATTTTTGTATTGTTTCAAGGAGATGTAGGATCTTTGAACTCCTTTCATCAGTACCTTAATTCTATAACAGCCCACCTTAAATTCACAATGTCATTTAGTGAGAACACTTTGGACTTTTTGGATGTCCGTGTCACCAAGGTAGGACAATTATTGAGATATATACGGATAGGAATAATTATTTACATGCTCACAGTTGTCACCCACCCTTTCTCAAAAAAAAGTTCACCAGTGAGTCAGCTGCATAGAATTAAGCGAATTTCTTCAACAGATAATTTGTTTGAAATTAGGAAAAATTAAATGTGGAAGAATTTCAAAGAAAAGGGCTATAAAGATAGGTGGTTGGATTGTGCAGAGGAGAAATTAAAAGCAGTACAAAGGCAACATCTACTCACTCTGGCTAATAAAACTCAAAACACTAAAAAGAATTTCTCTGTGCAATTTGTTACAACATACACTCCCCAAGCTCCAACACTCTGTACCATTATATGGAAATATTGGCATATCTTAGTCAGACCCAGGTCTTTCAAAAATGTTTGAACATCCCCCATTAATGTCTTTTTGAAAAGCAAGGAGTTGAAAGAGCTCTTTAGTTAAGGCCGATGTTCGCACAAGTCCCTCTAAGTCTCTATCATTTGCAATTCCTCCAGGTAACTACAAATGTGGGAATTGTACTCAATGTCAGTACACCAGTAGATTGAAATATTTTCCACATCCTAGAACAGGCAAACACATATTTATAAAAAAATGTCATCACCTGCAATTCTTGTAATGTCATTTATGCTATACGCTGTCCATGTGGAATGTTGTACGTTGGTGAAACATCAAGAGAATTAAGAACTCGTATATGTGAACATCACAGTGCTATAAGATGTGGGGACATCAGTAACCCAGTAGCACAACATTTTAAGAAATATTCACATTCTATTTGTGAGTTTTTTTACTTTGGTATTGAACAAGTCCATTCAGTAGGTCAGGGAGGTGCTATTGTTGTGAAACGTAAATCTAGGGAGGCTTTTTGGAATTTTACTTTAGACACATTATTTCCCAGAGGTCTCAATCAAGAAACTGATTATGGTATGTTTTATTGATTCTCTGTTTTTACTTTTCTTTTCCCCTTTCTTAAACTTGTTTGTAAGCCACTCCCCTAATTGGAAGAGTGACACACCTGTTGCTGTGTCACTTGATGTCTGATGAAGGCCTTGATAATGGCCGAAACGTCATTTTAACCAATAAAGTTTTGATCTCTTCAAGAGTGAGTGCTGCACCTTTTCTAACTGACATGGCTTTTTGATTTTTGGTTGCTCCTCCTCTTTCGTTGGTAGAGCACCTCTTTTCAGTAATCTTAATATTCGTTTAATGCCATCTTATTTATAACTGAAGGCGAGTATCGCTGATACCAATACTGATGTCTCTAGGAAATAGTTTTTTTCCCCCTAATATTTAACCATTGAATATAGGCATTCAGCATTACAGTATAATTGAGAGCTATGAATTTTAATGTTTATTAGACTTTAAAAAATAGCAACTTCTAATTTAAGTGAACTTAAAACAATCTTCACATAAACCCATTATAGTAAATGTCATATTTAGCTACCTGTGCCCTTCAGCAAGTAGGAAATATACAGAAATTGAATAAAGTTATCAAACACTAAATTCTAGATTAATAGATGAATCCTTAAAGCTACAAAAGTTATTGATTTCCTCTTTTTTCTTTTGTTCTTGATTAACAGACATCACAGCAAATGATTATTAGGTTATTTGGCTGCTATTACTTTAAGAGCTGCTGCTGCTGAACGTGACGCGGATCTGACACGCATGCTCATAGTTTCATTCACTCTTTAATATGAAATAATATAGGCTACAGCACACGCTGCCGTATTTGCGTGTGCAATTGAAGAGCATGCGCTACGAGCACAGCATAACGGCTGACAGGACAGGAAAAAATCTTTTTTTTTTTACTGACATATGGCCTGACAACCTCTCATCTGACCGCAGTTTACTGATGTTGTAATGAAGCTCCCTCATCACCTGTACCGTTTACACGCTCGTTTGACTAGCTACTGTCGCTGAGGCGAAGTGGAGTGAGCGTCTGAAAAGTCTCCCATTTGATGTGGTCATAAAGATGTTCTGGGTTTAAATAAACAGTTCTCGTCAGGAAAAAGACACAGAAGCAGCAGTTGTGAGTGGGGTGGCCACCCTAGCTCCGCCCCGCGTTAACTGCGTTAAATATTTTTAATGCCGTTAAACTGGAAAAATTAATCGCATGCATTAACGCACTAATTTTGACAGCACTAATAGAAACTTAATTTAAAAAACTACTACAAAAACAATGGTCCTTGTGATATTTTATAAATATCAAAAATTTAAATTTAAAGTTTAATTTTTATTTTTTATTATTTAAATAGCCATTTACATTGCAGTGAAACTGCTTCATACATAAATAAATATTCAAAAAATACTTCCAGTTTTTATCGTCTACCATTTTATTATTTTGACCAAGTATATTATACGTATATCTGTATCTTGTCCATGTGTAGGTGTGCCTTTGGCTTTGGTAACTGTTGCATGAAGCCAGACATTTAATTAATGCCAAAAGATTGGAGGTTCTGGCCAAAAATCACCCACTTAGGAAGAAATCATCTGAGCGACATACACCGTGTGCCGAATTATTAGGCAAGTTGATATTCTGGTCATATTTTTTTCCAAGAACATTTTACCAATTCCAAACTACATCAATCTTAATAACTACTATTGACTTTGTATTTAATCATTTATAAGTGATATATAATTGTCCATGAAGGCTGGAAGTCAAAAACTCCTCATATTCAGGTGTGCCGAATTATTAGGCAGGTTTTCTTTTACAGATAAAATGAGCCAAAAAAAGAGATTTAACTCAGACTTGATCTTCCAGAATCTGGCAGTAAGTATTAGGAGCTCATATTAGTCAATCTCTGCAAGACAGACTTTTCAGGATAGGAGATGAACTAAAAATGAGCTCCCAAAACGTACTGCCAGATTCTGAAAGATAAATTCTTCAAACAGTGGTACAAGAGGATGTGGTGCTGGTCCTTCAAGAGTCACTCAAAACTTATCTGTTCATAAAACCTATGAAAAATCAGTCTTAATGTATTTCACAACACTTCAGCATGCTATTCTTATCAAGTGAGGGTCATTTTTTAGGATCCCCTTGGTAGAAATCGCGATGGCGGTCCGCAGCCGTACAAATCGCGTTCCGTGGGTTCCCCCATGGTCGAAATCGCAACCGCGTTCCCCTCGGTAGAAATCGTGTTTCGCCATCGTCGGGCCCTTAGAATTGTCCTAACCTCCCCCCCCTTACGGCACCCCTGGGTTGCACTGAAGAATAAATGGTTCTTGATGGGTTCTCACCTAATTCCTCACCTTAATTCTTCATTCTTTTGCAGTTAATGTGTCTTTTCTTCTCCGCCTGTTTTTTTTCTGACTCTGCTGACCCAATGAGCATTTCACTGTCCAACGGTCATGCCCTAACTTTTCAAATTCTATTATTGCATTAGTATTGCATCTTTCTCATGGGCATTTAATAATTTTTGACTTTTAGTCTGAGTTAAATCTCTTTTTTTGGCTCATTTTATCTGTAAAAGAAAACCTGCCTAATAATTCGGCACACCTGAATATTTAGTTTATTATATTATAATATTTATTATAGTTTTTGACTTCCAGCCTTCATGGACAATTATATATCACTTATAAATGATTAAATACAAAGTCAATAGTAGTTATTAAGATTGATGTGGTTTGGAATTGGTAAAATGTTCTTGGGAAAAAAAATATGACCAGAATATCAACTTGCGTAATAATTCGGCACACGGTGTATATAGTGTTGTTATGTGCCATTTAAAGATGTTTTACCTGAAATAGGTTACTACAATTATTGAATATTTCACATACATAGCTCACAGAATATATATCTAGTGTAATGCTCGGATACACAAGAAAGCCCAGCATGTTTTTGTGAGATGTGATGACATGTTTTCTCTTGTGTTTTTGCGTGCAGGTCCCGGTGTGCCACACACAGCCGTGTACAGCACCAGAGACGGAGAGTATGAGAGTGAGTCCTCAGTCTGTTACTGCATTAAACACTGTCAGCAGGTACAGACACACAATCACATTCACTTCATCAGCTCTGCACCCAAGAGCTTGTTTTACTGGAAAGGTATTTCTCACCCAGAGGGCACGATAGAAGACCTAGATATGTGCTTTATCAACGGTGTTCGAAGATAAACGCTACACAAAACACCTCAAATGTGAGATAAACATTTATCGAATTGTGTCAGATGAATTGTTTGAACACCATGTCCTCAGGTTCTCTTCTGTAAGAGTGTGAGCGAAGACAACGGAGAACGGCTGTGTGTTTAACATAATTAGCAGTGATTATCATCCACCTCTTGGGAGAAAAGAGGAAACAGGACAAAACAGACTGATCCCTTGCTTTACCTCACTCTTGTGATTCACAGCAAGTCATGTGTTTATTTTGGCACCCATATTAAGAGAATTTTTACACCAAGAGGTCAGGGTATAACTGGTTAGCATGACCCTGTTAGCCCCTGCTGGTATTTGTTGTAACTACACCATTCTGGGGGAAAGAAGTGGCCTCTTCTCCATTTAAAAGTACCTGTGTGTTCTGATGAAAAACATACAGTATCATTAATACTTCATTACATTATAGTAGATTTTTTTTTTTTTTTTTTTACCAGTGTGCTTGATAACTGTACAATAGTAATGAAGTCTGGGTTCAAACCTTTCTTGTTTTTTGAAAGGAATTAATACTTTCACTCAGCAAGGATACATTAACTTGATCAAAATTGACAGTAAAGGCATTTAAAATGTTTATACCAAAGAATTTGTATTTGAAAAACTCTTTTCTTTCTTCTCGCTTTTCAATTTTCTATTCAACAAAGAATCCTCAAAAACATTATCATGGTTTCCAAAAAATATTGCATGGCACAACTGTTTTTAACATTAATAATAAAATAAAACATGATGATGATGATGATGATGATGATGATGATGATGATGATGATAATAATAATAATAACAATGTTTTATTTATTTATTTGTTTGTTTGTTTGTTTGTTTGAGCACCAAATCAGCATATTGAATGATTTCTGAAGGATCATGTGACAATGAAGACTGGAGTAATGATGCTGAAAATTCAGCTTTGACCACAGGAATAAATTACATTTCAAAATATATTATGATAGAAAATAGTTATTTCATATTGTAAAAAAATATTTCACAATATTACTGTTTTTACTGTAAATAAATGCAGCTTTGGGGAACATAAGACATTTTCAAAATCATTAAAATATCTTACTGACCCCAAACTAGTGTGTATTTTATAGTAGATAAATGCATCTCACTGATTATCTACTGTATGTGATTTACTGTATTTCCCTCAGAGGTGCTGGATGTGGAGCTGAATGAGCAGTTGAACACCACTGTGAACAACACGCAGATGCCCAAAGTAGAGTACAAAAAGATCAGCATAGATGATTACTGTGAGTATCTTAAAGCAAACTCTCTCAGTGAGTTTTCACAAAGCTGCTGATTTTCAAATCACAGTAACTTTCTCATCATTTGCACAGGTCTGAACATGCAGATCCTGAAGCCAGCGGGGTTCATAGAAACGGCTCACTACCCCTTACTGCTGCTGGTGTAAGTGATTTACACACACAGAAGAACTGATCCACACTGACCACATGGCAGTCAAAATACAAGAACACAGTGTATTAGTTAAGCAAAGACAGAAGTGTGTCTCAATAGCATAAGAAAGAATGATGTTTTTTTTTGCTGTGTGACCACAATAGACCGCAAAATGAGGAAAAAAAAAAAAAAAAAAAAAAAAAAAAATATATATATATATATATATATATATATATATATATATATATATATATATATATATATCAAAACAGAAGCTTAGTTTTGATACAGTGAACTTATTGAGATATTGTTTTGAGGCATTTGTTTGATCAGATGTTCCTCCAGCATGCCAGGTTCTGACACGTTTGATTTACTCTGGTAGGGACGGCACCCCCGGTGGTCAGATGGTGACGGAGCAGTTTCAGGTGGACTGGACCACGGTGCTGGTCAGCTCCTTCAACACCATAGTCATGCGTCTGGATGGCCGCGGCAGTGGCTTTCAGGGCACAAACCTCCTCCACCGCGTCAAGAAGAAACTGGGGGAGTTTGAGGAGAGAGACCAGCTGGAAGCTCTTAGGTCAGATCATCCACATGAACGACACTAAAACTAAAGCAGCATCAGTGCTG
This sequence comes from Spinibarbus caldwelli, assembly GCA_039654775.1. Classification (NCBI taxonomy): domain Eukaryota; kingdom Metazoa; phylum Chordata; class Actinopteri; order Cypriniformes; family Cyprinidae; genus Spinibarbus; species Spinibarbus caldwelli. Next base: position 5,056,862 of record CM077235.1, on the reverse strand, counting down.
AAACAACACTTTACTTCACGCTTACATCTGTTCTGTGATTCTCTGCAGACTGATATCACAGCAGCCATACATTGACAGCTCAAGAATTGGAGTTTATGGAAAGGTGAGTTTGCCTGGTGACTGTTGGGAAATGAGTGACTACAAGTAGTGATGCTACTAACTTAACTGCATTTTTGAGTAGTGTGAGAATAGCTGAGTTGTTTACGTATTAGTGATTTTTTTTTTTTTTTTTTAGTCAAAAACTCTTTTTTCCAGCAAGTAGTGAGGTAGCACAGCAAAATGCTTTTATCTCACAATAGGCACATTATACTTTAAAAATTTGTATTAATATTTTGAATTAGCTTTTAATTTTCCATTTTCATTTTAGTTGAATTTTTGGTAAAATGTGGTTTTGTCATTTTTATTTATTTTTTAATACTACTATTTAGGTTTATTTTTATTTAAGATTTATTTATAAAAAAAAAAAAATTAAGTTAGCAATTTTAGTGCTTCAGCTTTTTATTTGTATTTTATTTTAGCTATATTTCAATTAACAAAATAGTTTTAGTTTACTATAATAACTAGGGATTCGCATCAGTGCATCGGCATAAAAGTTGCGATGCATTAGTTTAAAAAAGTGTGCATTGGATACAAGTTGGCATTTGTATTGTGATGCATCGTTTCTAACATATTTGCATTGGTAAAAACCAATTTATTTATATAAAATTATTAGTAGATGTGCTATACTTTTATTATTTAGAAAGTGACCAATAATTTGTGACCAGTATTTTATATGTAGATTGATTTCTCCTCTCTAAACTGTTTCTGAAGCATATTCTGTCATCACCACTGCTGCTATGTGAATATTACGTATCACAACACTACAGAGACCGAGGCGTTAGAAGTCAGAAGGCATTTAATTTATGATTTGCTATCTGTCTGAACCAAAGAAATAAAAACGAACTATCTGTACCATACTGAATTGCATCGTATTGCACTGAATCGCATTGTCTTGAATCGAATCAAATAGAAATCAGATCGCACTGCATCTTACAATAGGGGTGAATCATATCGCATCGCATCAGTAGCTGATCCATATGAATCTTTAATGTATCATATCGTTGGCTATGCATCAAGATGCATATCGCATCAGCCTCAGTTATGGAGATGCACATCCCTAATAATAACCCTGCCCAGAAAGTGATCTTTATTAAATTTTGATGAATGATTACAAAGAAAACATTTTGAGTATTTGGAAAAAAATACACTGTTGATTCTTTCAAAATAAAGGCAGGAACACATATTAAGACAGTAAACAGAGTCAGTTTTGATTTCATGTTGCCTTCAGGACGTCTGTATTGTTGGATTCATATTAACGTTCTCAAAATTCCCTCTTGATGAAATTGTACCATGTGATGTATGATTGTATCATTCAGCATGATTTATGTTCCTGCATTACTAATAACCTGTTTTGTCTGCTTCAGGCATATGGAGGATATCTGGCCAGCCGACTGTTACGCTCAGATGAAAATCCAAATATGTTTAAATTCAAAATCAAGTGTGGCACAGCCATCTCTCCCATCACTGATTTCTCTTTATACGGTATGATGTCATATCTAGTGTTTGATCACACATGCCTGTCATTCATTTATTAGAATAAAATGAATGGACTCATTTCAGTATTACTCATGATCATCTGTCCCACAGCTTCTGCATTTTCTGAACGCTATTTAGGATCACCGCAATCCAGTAAGAGAGAATATGAGGTAATGTACACCAACATATGATGGTTGAGGGTTAGCTCAAATAAACCTGTTACCAGTGCAGGTCTAGTAACTGATTACATGTAATCTGGATTACATAATCAGATTCCAAAAATGAAGCAATTGTAATTAGATTATATTACAATCAGATTACAGTTACTTCTTATGGGTTACATGATTACAAATTATTCACACAATGGCAGTAAGTTATTCATAATTTATTGATTCTCCTTAATTCTTTTTTCTCTTTTAAATTTTTTGTTCATGTGATGCAGGGATTCCTAACCTTTTTGTCAGTCAAACTACTTTGACCTAAAATATCTACTTGAAGCCCCCCTGAGATTTAAAGTTAATATTTCAGTAATTTCGACACATTTGCATGTTTGCTGATGTTGATTAATGGTCATGTATTTTATTTCTCTTTTTTATAACAATAATCCCATTTAAATCTAAAAACAAGTTATGTCAAAAATAATCTAAAAGTAATCCAAAAGAAGTCAGAATACATTACCTAAAATGAGTAATCTTGATTACTTTGAGTACAATATGTAATTTGTAATCAGTAACAGACTACGATTTTTAAATCATCTCGCCAGGACTCTGTTACATATGGTGTTGGCTTGTATTTTTTCAGATGGCACGTTTGACAGACCACATGGAGCAACTGAGGGACAAAAAACTCTTGATAATTCACCCAACAGCTGACGGTAACCTTTGATTTAAACAAATCTTCTTGTGCTTAACTTAATTTCTTAAATACATGCTTTTCATTCATTTGTTTAACTGACACTGGGTTGTGGTAACATTTCTTTCTGTTCACACAGAGAAAGTCCATTTTCAGCACACGGCCAAATTTATCACCCACCTGATTAACGAGAAAGCTAATTATACATTACAGGTAAGAGCTGATCAGCCGCTATTTAAAGCTCTCAGCTATTGACTCTTACGTTTCTGAATTATTTAACATCTTTTTAGCATCAAGCATCTCTATTACTGTTACATGTACTGATCTGAACAAAGCACTAACACTAATTATTACATTTCAATAACTCTGTTCCATTTGTGCTGTAGACACGAATGACACCTCAAATCATGTGGCTTATTGAGGAGAGATGTGCTATTTTTACTCACTTCCTCACAAAACCTTAGCAACTGCATAGAAACATTACAAACCACTTAGACACCCTAGCAACTACATAGCAACACACCTAAAACTACTCAGAAATAAGTAATGAATATAGCTGCAAGCAGCGATTACTGGGGTCCAAGTGCTTTAAGGCATTTAAGTATATATGAAAAAAGACATTACATATTATTTAGCAAGCCTGTAACCACCTAAATCAATGATTTAAAAAAGCATTTTTGGCAAATACAGGTAATTTGCCATAGAAATATGATTTTTTTTTTATGTTTATGACTGTTATAGTGCCAGCTGTTGTCTGATCTCCCTAAAACTTTGCAAGCTTGTTTAGAATCACCTGTCACATTTGTTCACAAGGTTTCGTGAAGTTTTGAGTTTTCATTTAGGCTTTTGGGAGTATTTGGACAGATCCCTCTTTCTAAACGAGCCCGCTATAGCTTCTCAAAGGGTAAATTTCAACATTTTTTGGTAATTATTGACCTAGAGAGTCTAGAGAATTGTACTGCAGTGGGTTTTTTTCTCAGATTGAGCAAAAAACCTAGGACTAGTTTGCGAAAGTATTTTTTTTTTTTTAATTTTTTTTTTTTTTTTTTTACATTTTCTCAATCATTTAACAAATGGTTTGAGCGACAGCAGTGGTTCTAGAGGCAAAGTTGTTTGGAATGAGGAGGTCTATCATATGATGTGAATATCATGCTTATGTGTGAAAATCCGTGCAATATACAATTGTTTATGCCCTTGAAAAATGCAATATCAACCCCAGTGGCCAATTGCTTTCAAATCTGCTCAAAGACCTTTAGGGCCATGATTCAAACAGGCCCACTGAGTTTCATTCCGATTGTTCTCCATTAACCTTACTCAAATAAGTGCTCAAAGTTCAACGGCCTATGGCGGCCAAGCTTTTTGAGATATGCAAATGTCCTTATAGCGGTTTATGGCACTTTGGACCAAGACCGTGTGTACCGATTTTCAAGTTGATAGGACAAATGGTTATGTAGTTATGGTCATTTTTATATTTTATAGCACCGACAAGTGGCCAAGCTCCCCGACTTTTTTCACGTGACCTCAGATTCAGCTTTTACATGTGTTTTGTGAGTTTGGCAAAGATATCTCATTCCGTTCAAAAGTTATAGCTGTTTTAGTAAAGGCAACCTTGCCCCTTTCAAACGTTTTGGCATCCCTTTGCAACGGAGAGTCGAAAGTTCATCTTTTTTTTGATAATTATTGATGTTCACTCTCCAGAGAATCTTCCTGCACTGATCAGGTTCCAATCAGGCGAAAAATCTAGGACTAGTTCGCAAAAGTAGGTTTTTAAAAAAATGGATGCCAGAATGGATGAATGGATGAAAAGCCAGAATGGATGAATCCGCGTTTTGTCCGACATGAGCCAAGGATTCCACTGACATAAGACACTTGAGCCTGCGACGAATGGTTTAGGAGTTATGAGCGATTTCGTACTTTTGATCACTGTAGCGCCCCCCTCAGGCCGATTGGGGTGAGCCTTGGTGACGTTGTGGATGGTGTGAGTACTACCATCCCTCCAAGTTTCGAGTCTCTAGGACTTATGGTTTGGTTTGTCCGTTCAGTTTTACATGGAGATTGCTGATCCTTGGCCATTCTAATTACAATCCACACTTGAACCCCTAAATATTGAACGGTCATGTTAATGTATATGGCAGACACTCTCTCTCTTTCTCTATATATATATATATACACACACACATTCAGAAATCAGTCGCATTAATGTAGTAAAATAATTTGTTCTTGAGTAAATGAGTGTTTCGTTTGTCAGATCTACCCAGATGAAGGCCACTTCCTCCACTCGAGAGACTCGCAGCTACATCTGAGTCAGTCGCTGGTCAACTTTTTCGTGGAGTGTTTCAGACCCCCAGAGATACTGACTGAAGACAAACTGGAGCAGGACAATGAGGATGATGGTTAAAGTTCTACTCAAATCCAACACAAGCCAGCTTACAGCCCAATATGCAAACTCCTCCCCTCCATCCCCATGGTAGTTCTGATGGCTTCTCCTGAGCCTCTGCATGGACCACGCCCCTCAACTCTGATTGGCTCATTGGCTCCAGGAAAGAATCTGAATGACTTGGTGATACAAGAACCAGTGGAGGTACATGATGAACCATTTCATACTCACAGCACCACACGAGCAGTGCGAGAAAACCGGCTGGACGTGCGTGATTCGGTCAAAACTCTTTTGCTTGTGTTCTGTAATTCATGCATTGCTGACAGAAAGCTTTAAGAGACGACAGCACAATATACAGAAGAATGATTGGCCGGAAAGCTGCAAATTTACTCAATAGCATTATTTTCCCTGCTGTGTAACGTTCTGATGAGTTCAGACCAGTTTAGGGTCTTTATTTGGGTATAAATGTCCTTGTGAACTCATTTGTTTCTGTCGTCAATGTCATTGTTATTGGGCCTATTCATGCTGAATGAATTTGCGCAAAATATTTATAAAACCATTTCACGTGTCAGTTGAATGTGGTAATTTACATAAAAAATTATTGGAGCTGAACAAATGTGCATAAATCATATACATAAAAATTTATACAGGAATTTTTTCTGCGCATTTCATGAGGTTGTTTGTTCCATCAAATATGCTTCTGCAGAACGGTCGCTTTAAAATTAATCTGTTGTTGTAACTATCCATATCATCGTCTGCATGAGGGCACAATGGCATATTGTTCATTTGTGAATCGGCCCATTCCGAAAAGGACAGTCTTAATTTTATTTTATTTTTTGAGTGCAGCTGCAAATGTCTATGAATATTCATTTAGTCACTGTGCCTTATTGGAGTAAACCTGCTAAAGACAGGCAGTCCATGAGGTAGGACGAATAATTTATGGAAAAATTTAAAAAAATTAAAAATAAAAAAGTTTTATGTTATCAAAGACAACCATGCCACAATCCTGCCAATAACATTTTCTTCACAGTCCTGTGTACTAGTTGAGTTGTAAAGTAATCCAGTAGATTAACTGTGAATACAGAATTCATAGGACTAGCGTCTTTGGGCAGGTCTGTTTTGTTTGGGGTTTTTTTTATGTATTTATTTTTTTTTTGTCATATGTGGTTTCAAAAGTCTTTGAAGAACATTTTTCATAGAATATATTTTCTTGCTCTATAATTTGGCATGGTGGCAAGATGGTTTCTTTTGTTTTATTGTATCTGTTTACGTGTTGTTACTTTTGACATCTTGAATGTTCCTATGTGGTTCCACTGAATTTATTGTTGTAAGTGAAATCCTGTCTTGTAAGCAGATGCACTGATGTGTAAATTACAACTGTTTTGGTCCCTACTTGTGTGTATCTTGTACATAAAGCATTTTGAAATCTATTTTGTTTGTTTATTCATTTAAAAGCAAGATACTCCAAGGTTCTACATGGCTGAATTTTTCCCATTCACATTTACTGGATAAAGTTTCAATGTTTTGTTCTGAGCAATCACAAATACTATGCAAATTCCTCCGATGGCAGTCTGCCCCCTTGTGGTATCAATCTGAAATTGATGAGGAATTGAAATAATTCAACAGGACTAGTTATCAGACAAAAAGGGTTTATTTTCCAGTGTTTTACAATGTGCGTCCACCACATGAGCAGACCCAGCATGATACAAACAGTTAGGGAAGCATTGTTCACACACAGGGAGACTGAAGACCCGCAGAGATGATTAACATGTTCGCGTTCACTCTCCCAGGTCCCTTAACCTCACCTCTGTATCGTACAATACTTACAAAAAGAAACTGATGCAATGAAGATGACCGGAGAAAGAGGAGCAGCTAAAACATGTAATAGATATGTACATTTAAGTTACTTTACAGGAATATTTAAAATTCAAGTCTGGTTAAAAACCCAAATGCAAAACAATAATGCATTAAAAGTAGTGTTAAGACCCAGGAGGAATGCTGTAGGAATGGAAGCGTCTGTTTTCCATGAATGAAATCTGGCTGAGGTGAGTAAAAAAAAAAAAAAAAAAAAACTTTTTTACAACTTCATGTATCTGAGATGTGGCACCTTCAACAACCCAAGACCAGTATTCAATATGAGGCACTTTCATGATCCAAAGACACCTGATTTGTTCTTTAACAATCCATTCTTTTCCCATCTTTTTTTCCAGCTTTATGCCAGAGACAGTAATCGTGTCTCAGTAGTCGTAGTATAACAAACAGCAACATGTACACTGCAAATTGCATCAGCGAAACTGAATTCCTTTTTGTCTTTTGTTATTTAAAAAAAATGTTTACTGTGCCAAGTGTCTGCCATGCACTGCACCTAAAAAAAGAAAAACGAAACAGACACTGTTCCAAAGCACAGCACGCAAAGCAGTCCAAACACAGGCAGAATAAACAAAAAAAGCACAGAAAGGGGAAATATATACACTTCATAAATGAAAATGGCAGTTTGTTTAGTATTACAACAAGCAGATACATTCTTGTTTTGGTTACTGAAGGATCTATCACAACACCGGGGGCCTCTTTACACTTCCAATAAAATAAATCTTTTATCAAGGCTCAAGACAATCTAGTCTTCTCAACATCCTATTGACCTACCTGCTCAGCCTATTTCTCGGTTACTTGCCTTTAACTTCCAAGCCATTTGGACTACATGATGCTCCATGATGTGATGTCTCGAATCTAAAATCTATATTCGCCAGAATTCGAGCTCTCCCAATTTTCCAGCAATACTGCACTTCGGCCAACAGTGAGATGGCCTCTGTTTGCTGTACAACATTGGATCAGTACATAATTTCATTCACAGAAGGAAATATCACAACATGTTTTAAAAACATTTCTCGCAACTCTCAGACAATGCTCAATAGCAATTTCATACATGCTTTCTCCCGATCTCACACACACTCTCGCTCATGATATTGACTCGTTGATGCCAACATGGCTTACAAGCATCGCTCAAGTACCTTAAAACATGTCAATACTCAGACACTCAAAAAATGTACTATACATGAGCGTACACTCAAACACACTTTCACAGGTACTGATAGAAACGGGAACGGACCACTTGAGCACCAGAGAGTTTGTGAGGGTGGGCATCTGCAGCCAGGCTTAGGCTCTTGCTCTGACCGGCCGCTACATCTCCATTAAGGAGCTGACCCAAGTGGGAGTGCGAGGACCCAGCGGATAACAGGTCCCGTGATCGGGAAGGGTGCAGGTCTAGTACGTCCAGACTAACTTCGGGGTTGCTGGCTCGGTGTCGCTCTCGAGCTATCCAGTCTCTGATGGAGAAGTCCTGCGAACTGCATTTGGGCTTTAAGCGATCCATGGCCGAGAGCTCATTGCCCTCGACTCTTTGCCAGTCCCCGATTACCGACAACTCAGCAAAATCCCTCTGGCCACCCATGGTGTGCCTGCGGCGGATATTGCTTTTCCGTTTACTTCGAGTCTCAGGTGACCTGGTGCGCTGGGAACCCACCCCAAACATGTCATCTGCTGACGTCCTCAGTCGGCATTTTAACCGGTCTGTGATTTTGATTCGCCACATGGGTTCGGCTCGCTCTGATTCGCTGCGAGAGGAAGAGCTCAGACTGCCGGTGGACCGGCCTTTGACTGCCTCTAGCACTCGCGAGAGTCGACTGGACTCCTTGTCGCTGCGGTTCCCGTCTGTTGAAGACTCGCTGTCTGTCTTCTGCAGACTCCCTCTCTTGCGTGCCAGGGTGTCGCACGCGATGATTCGATGGGAGGGGATTAGGTTGGGCACATCTTGCAAACGTGTGACGCTGCCCTCCGGTGGGTTGCTATCTTCAGTCGGCCCGCTATCTCGGCCACCGGCGAAGACTGATAAATCGCTCTCACTGTCAGTCTCCATGGGTCGTCCCTCGCTGATGAGCTCGCTTCTTTCATCGTCAGCATCATCCCCGCGGCTTTCAGCGACAGATTGCACCTCCGGACTGAGGGCGATGGACTCCACCCCTGTGTGGAAGGTCATGGAGGAGGTAGTGGAGTAATCTGACGTGATAGAGCAGACCTCGGCTCCTGGGCCCATTCCTGTGTTCTCCATCCAGTGGCCTGGTGTCCTCCCGTGCCTCATCCTGGGTACTGAGGATTGGGAGCTGGTGCTGTTAAGCGTGCCCAGATCCGAGACGCAGCCGTCATCGTAATTGGAGGGAGGATCGGACAGGGAACTTTGGCGAGTCATGTGATAACTAGGTTTGGGCGATGTGATGATCTTAGGTGAAGGACAAGTCTCCTGGGGCAGATGTTCAGAAATGAGCTGCTTGTTTTCAGAGGTTAGGTCAAGGCTGTCTCCTGGGCTCTGCTCATCATTTTCTGTCCTTTCTATTTGGTCATCAAGTCCAACTTCGCTCTCAGCATCCACAGTTTGGTCATCAGCAGGCCAATTTGGATCATTTTGCACCGGAAGATCCTTCTTAGAGAAACTAGCATCTAGGTCATCATCAGAGCTGCTCGGCTGAGGCTTGTCCTTAGGCTTTTTGCGTTTGCGGCTAGCAAAGATGGAAGTACGCAGCAGCTCTCTACTATATTGGTCCTTACCAGATCCCCAGGAACCCTGCTACAAAACCAAGCACATAAAGACAAGTGTAAGTTTACAATACAATGTGATGAATCTCAGGGAATTGGCTTCTGAAGCAGGAATCGTCTCCTTTTATGTACAGTGATTTTGTAATGATCTCAATAAAAGAAAGCATTCACCTTTGATTTGGCAGAGTCACTGGTTGTTGAATCTAGTGGAACAAGGAGAGAAAAAGGTAAGCAGCTTATTTCAAGTGGAATACAACAAGGACAAGGGGAGACTGAAATATAAATATCCTTCACCACAACAGCAGTGGAACGGCACAAACAGTGGAGTCATGTAGAGATCTGAGAGATGAAGGCGACACACTTAAGCCATCGCACAGAGAGAAATGGAGGAAAGAGAAATGAGTGATGACAAGAACCCGGCAGTGTGCAGTAAGACAGGAGGCAGCTCATGCACACATTCACACAGACAGACAGCCTGTCCAGAGTTAAACCGCCAATCACTGACAAACACACACAGAGCCAGCAGAACATGTCTACAGGCATTCTTTCCCAACTCAGAGACATCACCAAGGCAGGGATGGTCATTCTTACAGCTATGTATTAAGGGGTGAGGAGTTGACGCGAATATTATTGGAAACTGAATGCTGCTGCTATTTTCAAATGGCTGAGTATGCTTAATTCTTTACTTTTGTAAACCTACATGAGTTGGTTATATTGCATCATGGGATTCATATGCTTAATACGGATGCATATTAAATCACTTATTCACATAAAATTCACATAAACATAAAATGTTTGATTTTGTTTAGGATGTTAAGTTTTGTGTTTTTTCCCCCTACTTTGTAATTTTGTCACCTACCACCCACCATTTCATGCCATTTCTTGTATTTTTAAGGTAATAAGTGGCTAGAGAATTTAAAGTGCACAATAACCATTAGCTCAAATAACTGTGATCATTCAACTATATATTAACCACGATACATTTAGATATGGGAGATTTGAAATACAGAATAATAACGTGGGTTTTTATACAGGCACAGAGACGTCAGGTTGTTATGAAACAAGAAACGTTTTAAATGATGTTAACACTTGAGGTTGCTATAGGTGTAACTGTGCTTTGCTACTGAGTGCACTTCCATTGGTTGCCACCACATCACGTCTCTGTCATTTTCATGAGCAGTTAAACGGATCAATTCTAACCAATGCTAGCGGTCAAGCCCAAAGTATACTTCAGCTATCCGCTTTCCGCAACGGTCCACGCACTGTCCGTGTGCAGGCCAATTTTTGTGTCCGCGTAAAACAGCACAGGCGCAAGGTGAATGTGTCGAATGCATATGTCAAACACGTCCATCTGCGGTTGAGAATACTTTGAAAGCTACACGGACACGGCTGTGTGCAAGACGGAGCGGAATGTGGAAAAATAAGTATACCCAGGCCTTCAGTCACACAGCACCTCTAATTGTCAGCTGCTATGTTGCAAATCTGAATGTCCTTTTACAGGTAACATCAGTCAATTGGGGAACCATATTTGTGTTGAACGGTATCAGCTTGTCGGTGCAGAACATGGAGATGCAGAATGAATTAAAGCACTGAGAGACTATGACAAGGGACAACAAGGGTCAGATATGACAGGAGGGCAGAAAGGGGCTAAAGGGGCCAAAGCTACGAGGAGGAAGCGAGTCCTTACAATGGGCTACTTCACCACTCAAAAGCCCCTTTGCTCACTCTCCATCAAGAGATACTAATGCTTTTGAATGGTATGATATTTGTCGGGAGCTTTATGATTTAAGCCGGCTCAGCCCCTCACCACACCCCTTCAGACATCATCAATGACAGTTACTGTATGCCACAAGACTGGAGGAAATCCTGAAGACCATACCATGCTAGAACTCCTTGCGGTCAGCTTCAGAGACAACGAGAGACAGCAAAGAGGCTTTTCAGACACATTACACCATCACAGCTCTGTATCCTCTCTGTTAATAATAGTCTTATAAGATATGAAACGTGCAACACGACGATGACAAATATCAACTTCTCTGACACTCTTTTTTTGTTTCTTTTGTTTTCTGGTGGGTTTGTCCCGGATTCGCTTTCAATTTATAAGAATCGGGGATTTCTGCAGACTAGGCAGCTACACTGGGGACAACACTCCTCCTTCTTCCTACAGTCCCAGCTGTCCATCACAGACATTACAGAGTCCATCAGTGACATCACCGAGTGATAGACGCCGCCCACTTGGCCTGTGTCAAGATTGGGTAATGTGTGAGCAGTGCTGGACAGGGACAAGGGAGAAGAAAAACACTAGAGACAAGATGGGTCAGACGGGTAAACCTTTGGTGGCTTATCATTGGTTTTTCCATTTCTTTTGGGAAAGAACACGCCGGGTTAGCACAAGAGAAGGGTAAGGAGGGAAAAGAACTGAAAGAAAAGGAGGAGTGGAGTCATAACGGAGACTAAAGCATTAGGGGAGGGATGACAATGAGTGAGGTTCAAACCAATACAAACCAAAGCAAAAGGAGAATTCTGGAGAAATCATAGCATTGAAATAAAGGCAACAAGTCTAAAACAATGGCGGAAGATAAAGAAACAATTCAATGGAAAAAGGTTGATTCAAAAGTTGATTCACATACATAGGAACTATTTTATCCAATTTTCAAATAGCTCATCAAATACGTTTGACCAATGCAAAATTGCTAAAATAGTTCACCTTTACATATGCACCAAGACAATTCTGGCAAGCTTGCTTTTGTTTGCTCTAAACATTGACAGATCTAATGGAAAGCATGAGCACCTGCTAATTATCTGAAATATACTAAGAGAGTGTGAACATACACACACAATAACATTTGAACACACTGAATGTCTCACTTTGGTTTTAAGTAACATCCATTCTCCTAAACTCATATCCCTAGCCTGGAACAGCTGGACTATGAACGCAAGATTACCTGAGACGTCTCCCGGTGACGGAGCGGTGCGGCCAATGTTGGTCAGCAGATGGTCAATGTTGGGCACAGGCTGAGACTGAACTGTGCTCTCTTGCTCCACGGTGGTCTGACATAAACAAGCAAAGTGAGAGGTGAAATTCATACTTCATTAACATGAGGCATAGCAAACTTTCAGTGCCGTTTTAAGCAGTGTATGTCTGTGTATGCTTTTCCAAACAAATGTTGGCTTTTTCTTTTTAAACCACTGTTTGCAAAGATTATGTGTGAGCAGTGGCAGCTTCAACCACCATGCAAACCATGCAAATGCTTGGGGCCTTGGTGGATCTATAATGTCCATAAAGTGGCTGAATAAATCCATTTCCAGCAAATCAGGACTTGTCAATTTCTTGTAGGTTTATAGTCTGTTACTGCATGAAAGTGAAGAGCAGAAATACAGTGGAATTGGTTAGTTTATTAGTTCTTTGTTGGTTTTGTATTCAGCTTTTGGAAAGACAAAGCAATTCTGCATTTAGCAGCAGTGTATTTAACTCACAGATCAGTATCCACAGCCATTTAAAGACAGAGCATGGTGAGCACTGTATGCTATGAGTGTATGACCTGTGCACTGCACACTATAAGTTAAAGCGGCTCTCATCAACTCTGTATAAAGATGCAAAGCTGCATAAAGCTATATTCAAGTAAGCTTCTAACTTGCCTCACACCCTAGTTTCAGAGATACCTGTAATGCAGCTTTTGTTCTGTAAAAATGAAATAATGCATCAGGTCTGAACTCTCTTTGGGGTCCCAAAAATGATAAATCTGCCCCAGTAAGGGAGTAGGAAGTTCCTTGATGTTGTCTGCGACGAATAAGTTCTACAAAAGCGGGGTGGACCAGGTGGAAACAGGACAAAAGGGAAACTGAGAAAATGATGAGGATGATGTTTCTGAAGAGTGTGACCCTGGAGGCTCAAGTCTCCAGTTCTTGGAGAGTGACAGCATGGTGTTGTTTGTTTAGGGCTCAGAAATCCAATCAGAGAAGAATGGCAGGAAGCTACAGACTCACCGTTGGCTCTTCATCTCCATCTTCTGTGAAGAACCAATCATACTGTAGAGGAGCAAAACAGAATGTTCAGCAGAATTCAGACATCAATTTACCCAGAGATGAAAAGAAAAGCTCTTACTTGCTGAATGAGAGTCTCAACGATCTTGTACTGATCAGGCATGTGCGTGACCATGTGCGTCATGTTGTCTTCAGAGGTTCTGACAAGAGTTGGGCCAAACACAATGGCCAAGTTACGTGGCTCCATCTAATTAAAATATAACAAAGCTTCCATTAATGGCTTTCAACTCCTTTCTTTTCTATCTGCAATGGAAATTACTGACATCACACAACAAGCATTTGTGCTTCCAGGTTCTTCAGACAAGCTATGACAGATGAAACTGAGCAAAACCGCAGTTTTAATCTGATTATATTATTTGTTAAACTTTTATGAAAGTGATGATTTTCAATAAAGTAATACTATCTACAAAACCAGTTTAAAGTATTTTCATTCATCATTTCTTGTAATAGGTTTTGAACTCACCTAGACAGGGTAAATGAACCGAACACTTACAAAGCTCATACCTTATTTTTCTCACAGTTTTCAGAGACAGTTTTGAGATGTCCAGAGAGGAACTTGAGCGTTTCATAATGATGGTCTGATAACTCATGAATCTGGGCAGAATAAACAGTAAATATGATTTAAACCTGTTTTTTATTGCTGATTTAAAATGTTTTTCTTTCTCCAATTTAGTAAATGTCAGTATTTAGTAAATCAACAGTGGTCTTCAGATAAACCATACCAGTCTCTTCAGTGTTTTTAACCGCTCAACAGGGTCCTCCATTCGATTGGCATCAATAAAGTTGGAATATTTTTCTATGATCAGAGCAAACAAGCATTATTAGAACATTCCTCAAGTACATTAATCAGGGTCCCCACGCTAAAAAAAAGGTACTATAAAATATTACAGATACACATACATAAAATCTAAGATTCAATATATACTTTATTCCTTTACGTATTATTATTTAAAAAATAAATAAATAAATCCACAAATTTTACAGGCTTGGTTTTCTATGACCATGTGAGTTATGAACTTAGTTGTCCTCTAGGAGGAGTCCTTCCTCCACAAATGGAGAAAATATAGCTTCGATACAAGATTTTCTTAGATACAAGATGCTCTCCATAAGAGACAGCGCACAGTATTTTCCAAGCGTTTTGTATAAACCCAGAAGGATCATCTATTCTATGCGATCATGTGTCTCACCATTAGTAAACAGAGGCTCAGGAAGTTTCCTAAAAAAGGACTTAAGCAAACTGCTGATCACATTGAGGTCTCGCCACTTCTGCTGAACAAAATGAAAGCATAAAGATCAGGTCTGCCTTTATGGTACAAGCTCTCATGTATAATATCACATCATAGAAAATGTTTACTCACGTCATCCTGGATATCAATGTCTGTCATGCCTTTAGTGTCTAGTTCCTCCTGCATGCTCGAGATGGCAGCGTTGTTTCCAGGGACTCTATAAATGCCTGTGTACTCCAACCCTCTCTCCTCCACCAGCTTACAACACACCTCCACGATCAAAGGCACAAACTATAACAGACAGAAGTTGGTGTTATTTTTAATATCATATAATCTCACAAAACTCAAAAAGTAGGTCATTTTTCACCCCAAAGTCAAATTTGCATTAAGAAAATGGCATCTATTTTTAGAACCATTCATACTTTCCCATCATGACATGAATTTAATTTTTTATTTACTTCTCAGTACTGTAATATTTTAAAAAACATACTACTAAAGATTTATATGTAAAACATTCTCATACATACAAGGGGATACATACTAATGTGACGATGCAAAAATTCGTAAAGGCTTAAGTTTCTTCATGCAAAAGCTGATTTATTTTTTTCCCATTTGCTCTTGGAGTGACATGTTTACATGAGTTTCACCCATAATGGTTTAATTTGCATTATGCAGTAGTGCATTTGTAATCTCTGGCATTTCTTACTCTGTTGGTTTCTGCAGGAGGGCAATTATCCAGTCGTACTCCAAACGTGACACCAGCAGTGGGCCTCTTATCTTGTGGCTTCTTCTTCAGTCCTGGAATTCCTCTCCTCCAAGCGGCTTTATCTCTCGGAGGACTGGAGTCATCTGAGACACGTATCACTGACATTAACATTCCACTGAGAACAGACAATGGGTTTCAGTGTTATTTCATAATGCCATGTGCTACCTTTACTCCTCTCCTGTTCGTTTCTGGGCGAGTAGAGGCTCTGACTCTTACTGCTGCCACCCAGCAGAGTGTGTCTAATGCTGAGAGACTGCCGTGATGTTTTGGGTGACGGCTCCGTCTTACTGCTGGGTGCACTGTAACAACACACATATTATTGGACATTGGACACTGAACAAGGCAATCTTATGTAGATCAACATATATGTGAGGAAAGAAGAAAAAAAAGAATGTTCAAAGGACATCAAAAACTAGTGAGCTGACAACCAAGACAATATTTTTAGTCATCACAGGCAGGCTTTCAACACAAAACTTGTGCTTACTACATTATCAACAGAGATTGCACAAGTTGGGGGAGGATTTTTATGTGATTTTTCAGATAAAAATTGCAATTACGATTTAAAATGAAATAAAAAAAAAAAAAGTTCCAGATTTGCCAAAAATTGTTTGAAAACATTAATATGATTATAATACTAATAACTATTAATACCAACACTAATAATACTAAGAATATTATTATTATTGCTACGAAATAAAAATGAAATAAAAAAAATTCTTTGTAAAAAGAGTACTTACAAAAAAACCCACTTTATTTTATAGTAATACTGTAAAATTACATCACGGGCTATCATAAAGCTTTTATTTTGATGGAAAACCACAGTGAGTCCTTAATGCTTCTCTTCTGTTGACAACAGCCGATTTGTAAGTGGTTTTATTACAACTTTGGGAAGATGGTTGGCACATGTTGCATTTCCAATAGGGGTATAACGGTACACAAAACGGTCTGTTTGGTACATACTTTAGTTTTTAAGTCACTGTTCGGTATGTTTTCGGTACAGCAGATCACTAGGATTTGGAACAGTGCCTTTATGGCAAGGTAAACCTGGTGGTCTCTAGGACATGTTCTTTACCTCATGGATATATACTCCTTGAGCTTTCTATTGATCAAATCAGTGCTGGTTACGGCAGCGTTCTGAAAACACAAGACAAAGAATCATTAGCATTGTGGTAACATGCAAACCTCAGAGTACAGCAACATAAATCTGATTGTGAGCGTTAAAGGAAACCAGTTCCCCTGGCAAACACAGGAGACGAATATTAACAAAAAGCCTACCCATAATCCTCACACCTTCAGTAAACAATGTCACCTCGACACTGATTTCAGCAGATAACAAAGCGCTGTTGTGTTAGCAGTAAGCTGGTTTTCACATGGTTTCGTTTCAGGACAAAGTTATGCAATACTGTGATGGTTGTGCAGTCGACTCTGAGGGGCAGACATGGATCACAGACTTCACATGATGATATTAATCTGCTATGATTTCCTGCTCATTTTAGTTTTTTGTGAGGCTGTTCACATGACATTTTAAATGTGTAATCAGACACTGTTTAGAAAAGAGTCAAGGATTGAGTGGTTAGCATGGCCCTGTTATCCTCTGTTGGTAGATGCTGTAGCTACACCACTATGTTGCAAAAAGCAGCTTTCTCCATTTACGGTGACTCAAAATTAGCTGTACTATTTGTATTCAATTAGTAAAAATTGCAAGCAAAATATAGATCACAAATATTTTACTGTATACAGGAGATACTTTATCAGAGCCTGATTTTTGGAACACCCATAAAAGCATAAAATGGATTTTTCCTTCTCTGCTGCCTTTAATGTCACAGCAAGATAGCCGATAGTGAAGGCCAATTGGCCACCAGCCAATCCAGCTTGGTCCGGTTGTCATTTTCCTGCAATTACAGTAATTAGTCACATGGCAGTTACGGCTCAAGTGACTGGCTCAAAACTGGTGTGCCCATTTGCAAGATGGCAATACTCTTTAACTGTTTACGCATCCAATGAAACGAACATGCAGCCATGGCCAGCTTTGATTAGCATCTGTTGACCTCTTTATACTTAGTCTTGAGGTGTCACTTCATTAATGATGTCTAAATCCCAAAGTATACTTGCATTTTGATGCAAATGCATGTGTACAGCCAAACACAGAGAATACTCTATTTGATAGTGTGTGCAAACATGCACACTAGAAAGTGTGATCCTTGTTTAGTGTCTGTATGATTTCTCTCCAGAAGTTATGACTGATAAAACGTCTTTGCATTCACTTAAATTGGAGTTGCAGGTATCTCTCACACAAGCGCTCACCAAAGCAGGCATCTATTATTGTTTCCGCCTCTAGTGGTTTGTTTTTCCATCTCATCTGTTTCTTTTGACAGTGAAACACCAGACCGGGGCAGTGTTTGCACCTTGTGGACAAACTAATTAATTCAAAAAAGTGCAAGCTGAGCATACAGAGTACACACAATTACATCTGGCTTTACACGTGTACTATGCTGGTGATGAAATCTACATCACACAACTGTATAAATACCTTAGCTGTCATGTTAAAATGCTATCATCAACAAACCTCCTCGTCCAGGTTGCTGTTTTCTTGAATGACTCTTATCCAGGACAGCATGTCTTCTCGGCCCTCTGCCTGAAACAGATACTCGCAGTCTGAAGTCGTTAGCCGCAGGACATTCTTGCGCTTTGTGTCACTGTAAGAGATGTCAATCAAGCAGGCCTTGATGCTGATTGAAAGAGGATCGTCCTCCAGTTGCGAGTTGACGTGAGCAAGCCCCTCCTTTTTGTCCTTATAGAGGTAGAGGGAGTGTCCCCGCAGCACCGCGTACATCTGTCTCCATGGCCGCATACCGCCTCCTACTCGCTATAAAGAGAAGAACACAAAGTGCAGGTCATGATCAGTAATCTAAAACAATTACAGTAAAACAATCAACATTCAATTCAATATGCTCTTGAATGAATTTGTCACTATGGGAAATGAGTACTGAGAGGCCGAGAGATCATTTTCCCACCTTGCCCTTCTCAGTGTTGAGCTGTCGGAAATGTAGCCAACCCTCCTTGGTGGAGTCACTGAAGATCTCAGTGGAAGAGTCTCTTCTGGAGCTGGAGTCATCAGACTTATGGCCATCCAATGCCTATAAGAGCAGAACAAAGATGAAATTTTGGTGTCTAGCCTTGGACAACTGCCCATCATTTTTGGTCTATCAGGGCTCTAGACTGTGACCATTTTTTGAGAATGTGCGAGTTAAAATTTGACGTGGTCGCATTTGGGTGAGTGCATGGTTTGCGCTGCTCCAAAGCGTCTGCTTCATACAGCGCGCGCTGCAGAGCCACGGCACATTGTAGCAGGAGTCAGATTTCACTGATCACGTGAAGAGAGGCGCTTTCAGCGCGAGCACTTCAGGTGTAGAGCCTGGTTTATACTCCCTGCGTCAGCACGAGTGCGAAGGTGTGCGCCGCGGACGGAGCGCAACGGAGGATTTGGTTTTCAAACTAAAGTAAAAGACCGCTTCTTAAACCAGAGATGGTGAACATGTTGGTATTCTTGTGGGAAAAAAGCATGCAAGTCCTGTCTGCAACAGTCAGTTTAGTTTTACTTTTCTTTTTGTTTTGAAAAGCTTATCTTTGCTGTTTACCTCACGTTACGCTATGGAGGCTTTCCTTATTTTTTTTTTATTTTTATTTTTTTAATTATTATTATTTATTTGATTCCTCAGTGTTTGCTAAACATTCTGTAATTTATTAGTCGGTATATAATACAGCATGTGATGTATCCTATGCCATGCCTCCTCTTATTCGTTTTTGTTAATAAAGGTTATGTAAGCTAGTTTGTCATTGTAGCCTACTGTTTTATTGTTGTTGTCCTTTTTAATTAAGAATAACAATGAATCCATCTTTTGTTTTAGTCTTAAATAGTGAAATGTGTATAGATATAAGCAAACCAGACAATTATCTTTTCTTGTAAAACGTGACAAGATCGAGAATTTGTGAAAGTGAAAGCGCATGAATTCCTGTTCACAAAATTTAAATCACAAATAATACTGCTGAAAAAGAACGGGTTGAATGTTGAACACTTTCGTTACCATATAACTATAATCTATGATAAAAGTTCATCAGCATGCATTGATTAATCAAATGTTGTAGCAAAAAAATAAAAATAAAAAAAATTGCGACCAAATTATGTGCTTGTGTGACCAACTGAGAAAGTTAGTCGCAAAAGAGCAACCAGTGGGAAGAATGAGTCTAGAACCCCATGTTCCAAAACCTATTGGGTTGTTTGTTGTCTACTGACCATATAGGCAGCCCCCTTCTAAGGCAACACCTTAACTGAAATGGAACTTCAGTGTGACCAATGTGGAGCACTGTACATTACATTTGGCGCTTTTCCACTGCATGGTACTGCACGGTACGGTTCAGTACGGCTCACTTTTGGGGGTTTTCCACTGGGTACAGTACCTGGTACTTTTTTTCGTACCACCTCGGCCGAGGTTCCAAGCGAACCATACCGTTACCAAAACGTGACGTGTAAACTTTGCTGATCACTGATTGGCCGGAGAAAATCGTCACTGCCTGCGTCATTGAACTTGCGGCACGAGACACAACAGACCCGCAAATAGATCACAGTGCTGTCTCTCTTAAGATCTGTCTTTCTGCATCCCTTGATTTCAGCTCATCTCCTTCTTATTGGAAACTGAACAATTCTCTTCTCCTGTTTGAAGATGTTCAGAAGAATATTACATTACTGATTGAGCAGTCCTGGAGAAGAGCTTTAGTGTTAGCCTCATATTGTTGCCAGTGGGAGCTGTTAAAGTTTGAAATTAGTAAATATTTTAGAAAATTTGGTAGTAACTTAGCTAAACTTAAGAGAGCAGAAGAAAATAAGTTGGTGTCTAAAATTACAGTACTTTCCTCTAAACCCCCAGAGCTGTTTTCTGAATCGGATAAGCTTGAGTATGCTGACCTGCAATCTAAATTAGATGAGATGTACACTTATAGGGCACAGGGTGCTTACATTAGATCTAGACAAAAAAGGATGGAGGAGGGAGAATGTAAAAGCATATTTTTTCAGATTAGAAAAGAGTCGCTTAAGTACTTCACTAATCGAAACTCTTAATATTGAGGGGACAGTCACTAATAATCCTCAGGAAATTGCACATTTCTGTGCTAAATTTTATAGTAATTTGTATAAAAAAATTATTCCGAAGAGGCAGCCCGTACTTTTCTGGAATCTGTTAAAAATTGTAAGACTATTTCAAGAGATGACAGAAATCTCTGTGACAGTGAAATTACTTTATCTGAAGTTAGTAACTCAATTCTAGAACTTAAAAACAATAAATCTCCCAGAACGGACGGGCTTACCGCAGAGTTTTACAAACAGTTCTCTAAAGAATTGTCTCCTTTTTTACTTAAGGTTTTTGAAGAAAGCATACAGAATGAGGCTCTCCCCCCGACTCTCACTCAAGGTTTAATTACTTTAATTCCGAAACCTAAAAAATATTTACTTTTAATTGACAATTGGCGTCCCATTTCTCTGCTTAACAGTGATTATAAAATTTTAGCTATTATATTTGCTAAAAGACTAAAATCTGTACTGGGTTCTGTAATAGACAAGACACAATCTGGATTTTTGAACAAAAGACACATTGTTAACAATATAAGGTTGATTCTTGATTTATTAGATTATTCAGACTTGATTCAGGAGGACAGCTTCATTCTTTTCTTAGATTTCTATAAGGCTTTCGATTCTTTAGAGCACCAATTTATAATTAATTCATTAGAAAAATTTGGTTTTGGAGATATGTTTTCCAGAGTAATTAAAACCCTTTACAATAATAGAAGTGCTTCGATTAAATTAAAGAATGGCACTTCACCAAGGTTTAGTTTATCCAGAGGAGTGAGACAAGGGTGTCCTATTTCTCCCTACTTATTTCTTCTTTGTGTGCAGCTACTGTCATCTTTTGTATGTGAAAGCGGTATTCGGGGTATCCATATAGCGGATCGAGAAATATTTATTAGTCAATTAGCAGATGACACCACCTCATTTTTAAGAGATAGTTCCCAAATCCCTATAGCAATTAATTATATAAAACTTTTCTCTAAAGCTTTGGGTCTTAATCTAAACATAGGTAAATGTGAATTAATGTCTATTAAAAATTGTACAGCATCCACTATTTTTAATATTCCAGTTAAATCTGAAATTACATACTTAGGCATTGTGATAACTAAAAATCAAGATAAAAGATGTACTTTGAACTTTGACCCGGTTATATTAAAAGCCCAAAGAAGATTTAACACATGGTTGCAGAGAGACTTGACCTTGAGAGGCAGAGTACTGCTGGCTTACATATGCTGCACTCTCTTTATATGTGGACAACAACATTTGTAAATCAGTTGATAAAATCCTGTTTAATTTTGTTTGGAAAAACAAAATCCATTATGTTAAGAAGTCTGTAATAATGAACACGTATGAGCATGGGGGGTTGAATTTCCTTGATTTCTCTTCTTTGAACAACACTTTCAAAATTAATTGGATTAGGCAGTTTTTGTGTAATCCAAACTCAATCTGGAATTTTATCCCCAATTACTTCTTGTCCAAATTAGGTGGTCTCCCTTTCTTATTAATTTGTAACTATAATATTGCTAGAATCCCTTACAATTTATCTAAATTTCATAAACAGACATTACTTGCATGGTCATTAATCTTTAAGCACAATTTCTCCTCTCACCGGTACTTTATTTGGAACAATCAAGACATTGTATATAAGAGAAAATCTTTGTTTTTTAGTAATTGGTTTGAGAAAAACATTTTGATTGTTTCCCAGTTATTTAACTCAGAAGGTCTTATTTTAAGTTATGAAGAATTTTTATGTAAATTTGATTTTCCAGTAACTCCCAAAGAATTCTCCATTGTCATGGACGCTATTCCTAAAGGAGTTGTCATGCTTTTAAGGGACTCTGTTAGATCACCCAGTACTTTACCTATTTCTTTGGACCCATTTGAAATCCCAGGAAAACTGTGCTTTTTGTCACATCCTTCATCACAGAACTATAAGATTAGATCGCTCTTTCAAAAGGAGCTTGTAACAACTCCCTATGTGGTGTCTTATTGGAAGAATGTTGTTGATCATATTGATTGGAAAAAGTATGGACTCTGACTTCGAAATACATAATAACTAACAAGGTCAGAGAAATCTCATTCAAATTGTTACACAGATTTTACCCAGCTAAAGTGTTTCTGAAAAGGTTTAAATCAGACATAGATACAAGCTATTCTTTTTGTGGTGACCCTAATGAAACTGTATATGCATATTTTCTGGGATTGTCCTCACACACAGCTATTTTGGATTAAATTCTCTAATGTTATCAATCACAATGTGCTCCAGGGTTTCTCTTTGCTTTTTAAGGATGTACTGTTTGGCTTCTTTAATATACAAAAAGAAAATTAATGAATATTTTATTATTAACCTATTATTATTTCTTGCGAAATTTCATATTCACCGCAGTAAATTCTCTCATCAAAATCCTTTATTTATTGTTTTTAAAAAAGAGGTTCAACAGTATATCCAAACTATTTCATCTTCCAAGAATCTTAAAGCTCTTAAAAGAGTTAATTTATTTCATCTTTTTAATTTATTCGGTTAAAGCTTTCATTTTATATTACTAATTTACTGTTACATATGTATATAAATGGTGCTTTTCATGTAAATGTCACCTCTTTGTACGTAAAGTTGATTTTTTTTGTACTTGTATCTTTGGT
Organism: Spinibarbus caldwelli; assembly: GCA_039654775.1. NCBI lineage: Eukaryota > Metazoa > Chordata > Actinopteri > Cypriniformes > Cyprinidae > Spinibarbus > Spinibarbus caldwelli. Next base: position 5,033,676 of record CM077235.1, on the reverse strand, counting down.
ACCTTGGCATTAGTTAAAAAAAAAAAAAAAAACAGACCCGCTAGATTTAAATCAGCACAGCCAGCGAAAGATCGAACACCAAATAATGGCTGTTTCGTTGTCTGTTGAGGAAGTACAGACTCTCGTTGATAGCCGAGGAGCGGATCCAGCGACAGCTTGATGGAGCGACGCGGAATTAAAAAGTTTTTCTGGAGTCACGGCAGTAGAGGTGGCGCAACTATAACGACGTGAATAATCCCGCCCACTCTGAAACAATACTAAACTGCAGTGGAAACGCAAACTGAGCCGAACTGAGCCGTGCGTGCCGTTCTGAACCGTGCCGAGCCGAGTTGTACTACGCAGTGGAAAAGTGCCAATTGACTAGTCACCCAATCGTCAGATGACGTGCCTACAGACTGCCCACAATCGTTTGCAGAAACTGTTGCACCATTATTATTATTGTTGTTTTTTGGTAGATCGATTTGGGTGCATTTTTGTCCAAACACTTCAATAGGACTGCCTTCGAATTTGACTAAAAGAAGGTATCTTGGCAGGGCTCTAGACTCATTCTTCCCACTGGTCGCTCTTTTGTGACTAACTTTCTCAGTTGGTTGCATGAGCACATAATTTGGTCGCAAGTTGTTTTTTTGTTTTTGTTTTGTTTTTTGCTACAACATGGAATTAAGCAATGTATACTGATGAACTTTTTTCATAGTTTATAGTTATATGGTAACAAAAGTGGTTAACATTCACCCATTCTTTTTCATCAGTAGTATTATTCGTGATTTGAATTTTGTCAAAGGGAGTTCCTCTTGCTATCTTATAAGCCAGGCTTCGGATGCTTTCGCTTTAAAATTTGCGATCTTGTCATGTTTTACAAGAAAAGATAATTGACTGTTTTGCTTACATCTATGCACCTTTCACTTTTTAAGACTAAAACAAAAGATGGATTCATTGCTATTCTTAATTAAAAGGCACAACAACAATAAAACAGTAGGCTACAATGACAAACTAGCTTACATAACATTTAATAACAAAAATGAATAAGATGAGGCATGGTATACACCACATGCTGTATTATATATCAAATAATAAATTACAGAACGTTTAGCAAACACAGAGGAATCAAATAAATATATATATAAAAAAAAAGAAATCCTCCATAGCATAACGTGAGGTAAACAGCAAAGATAACAAGCTTTGCAAAATGAAAACAAAAAGAAAAGTAAAACTAAACTTGCTGTCACTGACAGTGCTTGCATGTTTTCTTTTCCACAAGAACACCAACATGTTCACCTTCTCTGGTTTAAGAAGCAGTCTTTTACTTTACTTCAGCTTAAAAACCAAATCCTCCATCCGCCATCGTTTCCTTAATATTTACTTAATTTTTACCGCGTACTGCATGCACCTTCGTGTATAAGCCAGAGTGTAAACCAGGCTCTACACTTGAAGCGCTGCGCAGTTCAAACGAGTAGCACGCTTTCGTTATGCTTGCGGTTTTGTTTGCCGTTTGATGTTTCTCATATGCAACAGAAATTGGCAGCGCTTATGAACTGAACAATGCGGTGGTTGCACCAGTGCGACCGCACACAAAATTTAGTCGCGCCGGCAGAAAAATGGTCACAAAATGCAACCATTTGGTCGCAGTCTGGAGCCCTGCTTGGATTGACCTTTGGGCAGAGTCTTAAAATGCTCCAAACACAGGCATCTCACAAGGTTTTGGAACAGTTGCCATTATTAGTGAATGACCATTCTGGTTTAAAGAAAGCTGCTCTTTATGAGGAAGATTTTTATGTGCATCTCTCACCTTCTTGAAAACCCTTAGACTCGGTTTGCTGGATCGTCTGTGGAAATGAATGACTATGTTAGGTCAAACAACCACTCACATTGACAGTATTAGGAATCTCCAACATCACAGTCCATCACTTACTAAAAGACACTTACCCACGGCCTTCCTCCCGATAGTTGTCCAGGCCCTCATCGTATGATTTTGAGCGCTCCGTTTTGGTTCCTGATTCTAGAATGGCATTTCTGAGAGACTCTGCATGCATGCAGACAAAAATACAACATCAGCAACAAGCTCAACAAAATGCTCACTGATCCATTCACATGGTGCTCTCAGATGGCAAAAAAATATATTAATTAAAAATAACAAAAAATTGTTAAAAAAAAAAAAACTGAAATCTGCACAGACATGCTTACCTTGGTCATGAGACAGTTGCCGGCGCATGAGGGGGCTGGGGGTGGTAGGGCTGGGACTGTCAGAGATTACAGCCTGAGCTCCAGAGATCACAGCCGATGCAGGAATATGGCTGCCATCATGGTCTACACTAGGGCTGGCTGGCTCATCTGTAAACATGGTAACACAGTGGTAAATGTGAATAATGCAACTCTCTTTGGCATGTGTGTTCATACATGTACACACAGAGGCTCACAGAACAACAAGCTGAAGTAAAGAAAAATAAACGTTAAATGTGTTCTTACTACTATGTTGTACATATTTATATCTCCATCATATATGTCCTGAGATTAGGGCTTGGATGATACATTTATCTCCTGAATACTATCACAATACTATCACGATACACGATACTATCACAATGATTAGTGTATATAGATATAGATATTTAGTCACAATGTTTTAACACCGAGTTTCAAATCCCTGGACTTGAAAAAAAAAAAAAAAAACATTAAGCTGTTCCTGCTCATCAAGAAACAGACAATAAATTTCAATTAATAATAAATTAATAATGAACCCAAATAAAAAAAAAAAAAACTTTAGTTGTACATAAACGTTTAAATTGCACATTAGGTAGTCTTTATATAAACTTTTCTTTATTGAAATAAATTTATAAATTAATATATTTTATTAATAATATAAATGAATATAAATCATATTAGTTTCACTACAAAATATTTAGTGAACACAGGGTGAACTTTGTGGGTACTTTGAGGGTAAAACTTTGAGGTTTAAGTGGATGTCAGCATTTGTTCTAAGGAAAGCTGGCAAATTATTTAGAAATGTTTCAAGTGTTTTTTCTTTCTTTAATCAAAATAACAATAATAATAGAAAAAAACTCTCTCTTCATGGGTTTTCTTAAAAGTTACTGGTATTTGTTATGATAGTCAACATTCCAAAAAATTGCTCAAAAATAATCTCAATTCATTCATGAGCAATGGCGAACTTGAGCTCTTTAATTTTATACTGTTATTTTTCTTGCCATTGGGTAAAGAAACTATGGTTTAAGTGCCTAAGCCTGCCCAATTTTTGTCTTGTACGCTAATAGTGTAGAATGACCTAAATGTGTTGAGGACATTCACTTCCAAAGCCAAATGACCCATTTGAACTTGTTCAATACTGTTGATACTAATGGTGCTTTTCCACTGTGTGGTACGACTCGGCTCGGTTCAGAACGGCACAGCACAGCTCAGTTCGGCTCGGTTTGCATTTCCACTGCAGTTTAGTACCGCTTTAGAGTGGGCGGGATTATTCATTTGTCGTTATAGTTGCGCCGCCTCTACTGCCGTGACTCCTGAAAAACTTTTTAATTCCGCGTCGCTCCATCACGCTCTCGCTGGATCCGCTCTTTGGCTATCAACGAGAGGACAGTCTGTACTTCCTCAACAGACAACGAAACAGCCATTTTTTGGTTGTTAAAAGAAAGGTGAGCTCAATCAAAACAGTTGTGTTCGATCCTTCGCTGGCTGTGCTGATTTAAATCTAGTGGGTCTGTTGTGTCTTGTACCGCAAGTTCAATGACGCAGGCAGTGACGATTTTCTCCAGCCAATCAGTGATCAGCAGAGTTTATACATCACATTTTGGTAACTGTACGGTTCGCTTGGAACCTCGGCCGAGGTGGTACTAAAAAAAGTACCAGGTACCAGGTACTGTACACAGTGGAAAACCCTCCAAAAGTGAGCCGTACTAAACCGTACCGTGCAGTACCATGCAGTGGAAAATCGCCATAACAGAACAAGGAATAAGGCCGAGTATTCAACTTTCTTTATATACCTTACCATACCATAGACACAAGCTTTTAATTTGCCATTAAAATGTCAAGCCTACAAGTGCATATCTTGATTTCATTGCAAGAAGTCTGCATACACTTTTTCTAGGAATGAGGACAGTTTTATTTATCTTACAATTTGACATGTCCTGTTTTCGAGAGCGCTGAAAACTTTTGAGCTCCTCTGCAGGTCTCAGCCAAAAAAGGTTGGAGTACAAAGCTGTTCTGTGCTGCCAGAGGGCTGGAGCAGCTAAAATTAAAGCAACTGCCCTAGTTCCTGCATCCTCCAGCGTCTCAAAGAGGGCCAAGGGGAAGGTGTGCAAAACCCTCTTCGGGCCTAGCTAAAGAGCTCTAGCATAGCCTACAGATCGCCTCCTCGCTCCAAGACACAAGAATCTTAATGCCATCAGCGCTAACCTAGCTTAATTTTAGAGGATAACAGACTGGGTTTTGCTGCAAGACATAGGTGGCAACCATCCTCTACTCAATTCATTTCAGCGGATACTTTTTAGAACATGTAGTTAACAAGCTGGACTGCTAAAACAAACTAAGCAATGTTAGTTATTAGTTTGGACTGCAAATGATGTAATCAAAACGGAATTACAAATAACCATACTGATTCCCAATATGTTAACTGGATGTCACTCAAGGTCATTTGACAAAACTATAGCATACTATTGCAATTAGGGCATCATATACAAATCCTAGAATAAATATACCTAATGTCTTTTACAGCTTAAAAACATTTACCTGTTGTTTAAAAATTAAAAAGAATTTCTACCATTCATGTTTACTATATGTATATGTCCAACCATGCATTCTATCAAAAGCTGAATAACCAAACATATTTTTACACAAATAGTCTTAGACAATTTCATAACCTTGCCAGGTTATCTGAAAACTCAGGGAGAATAAGCAGTACAAATATGACCAATTTAAAAGCCAAAACATCAGAAAAATATCTGCAGTGCCAGAAGCAGGAATGCTAGGATTGTGGTTATCTGCATAAAACATGCACATCATACAACCAGGAAAACTACAATCAGAAAAATGTGATGTGTTACCCATAACAAAATCTAGAGCACTTACTTATTAAACAATAAGTAAAGAGCTTAGACAACTCCAAGACCTATTCATAGTCTTAACTGTTATTCATTTACAATAAACAAAAACCGCTGGAGTCATGACCCCAGTATAAAAGTTCTTAAAGGGTTACTCCAGCCCAAAATGAAAATTTTGTCATTAATCACTTACTCCCATGTCGTTCCAAACCCGTAAAAGCTTTGTTCGCCTTCGGAACACAATTTAAGATATTTTAGATGAAAACCGGGAGGCTTGTGACTGTCCCATTGACTGCCAAGTAATTACCACTGTCGAGTAGTGCTGGGCGGTATGACCAAAAATTTATATCACGGTATTTTTCAAAATTATACCGGTTTCACGGTATATGATGGTATTTTTATTTTTTCATGCATGACCGGGTGTTAACCACATTTTCTACTGATTGAGAGAGGAAAAACTGCAGTAGATTGACTTAGAATGCCCTATTTTACTTTCATGATGAGCAAATATTGTAGAAAAATTCCACACTAAATAGTGACTAAACACGACCCATTAATACATGTTAACCAGGAGTCACTCTCATTTATAATCGCGACATCGTCTGATAAAATCAACATGCATCTAACGTTACACTAAAGAGCGGCTATGCGGTGGTTTTGGCTATATTACTTTGTCTCATGCAGAGCACTGCCTACGTCTGAGCAACAAACTAAAAAAAAAAAAAATAACAACAAACAAAAAAGTGCATAATATTAACAGACAAACTATGCTCATATTTATAATTCCAAACAGTCAGTTGGTGGCAGGTGCTTGGAAACGCTGTTTTGTACTCATTTACTGAGGAGTCTGCTGCAGTATACGGCCAGCTGAATGCGGTGCTTCTCTGCCGCTCACTGCACAGAACAGACGCAGAGAGAAGCGACACTGCGCCAGGAGAGTCAGATCTCGCGCTCGCGGGGCAGCACTGGCAACATCTTCCAACTGAACCATAGCTAAGGTTTATCCAAAAAAAGCGCTAGATTTGTCAGTTTGTATATTCTATGGAAAAAAGCCGCTAAAAGGGTCTGAAAGTTGCTAAATATAGTGCTAAAGTCACGCTCGTGTGTGTGAGGTGCAGGAGCTGATGGCAGCGGGCGGTGGATATTGTGGATGAGTTCTTCTGTGTCATCACGTTCTACAGCTTCAGAACTTTCATGCTTAGTAACACATACAGCTGTGTCCTCGCCACAATGCAATAGTGAAAAGAGACCCCTCTAAAACAGTGTCGTGTTCTGAACGTTATTTAAATAACACCGGTATTGCAGTATTTTAAAAATTCATATCATAAGAAAAATAAACACCAATATTCGGTATGAACCGGTATACCACCCAGCACTACTGTCGAGGCACATAAAAGTATGAAAAGCATCGTCAGGATAGTCCATCTGCCATCAGTGGTTCAATCTGAATTTTATGAAGCAACGAGAATAATTTTTGTATACAAAGAAAAAAAAATAACTTTATTCAACAATTCGTCTCCTCTCTGTCTCTCTGTGTCAGCGTAGCGCCATTTTGGATATTATCCACTGAACGCAAGCAGCGTACTCTCTTCTGTATCAGCCGCAACACAAGAATGCGTATTCTACATGTATTTACGCTTTAATTTGAACAAAAATAGCGCATCCATCCATCAATGGGACAGTCACAAGCCTCCCGGTTTTCATCTAAAATATCTTAAATTGTGTTCCGAAGACGAACGAAGCTTTTACGGGTTTGGAATGACATGGGGGTAAGTGATTAATGACAAAATTTTAATTTTGGGGTGGAGTAACCCTTTTAAGAGTAATAATAAATGATAATTGTGTTGACTAATGTTTAGACTGTAACACAACTTCACAATATGAAATCATCTAAATCTGGATGCTATAGCTAAAAATATATAATATTTAGCCTCAAGTGGATTATAAGGCTGATATTTTTTAAACCACCATTTTGGCCTAACAGTCAAATGCTTATTGCAAGAACTGAAAAAGTCTCATTAAAATATTTTATATGACTAATCATAATTATTCAAATGATTACTTTTGATTAAAATTATTTTTATTTACATGCATCCATAACACAATTCATAACTATAGGCAATGAATGACGCACAGTCAACCAGTCACTGAAATCAAACTTTTACAATAAAAATCATGGTATATTATCTTAAATGGCACACTCTTTAGAAAGCTCAATGGGGAAATAAAAAGCACATTATAAATCACTGCAATATTCAAAACATTGCTTAATTTTACATTTCTGGCAAAATCATACCATGAATCTTCAGTATAATCCCCAACAATAATGGGAATATCATATACCTACCTGAAATAACAACAAACCATTTGTATTTTACCACTAACACTCCTACTACTACTTATGTACCTTCTCTCTAGTGTTCTTTCAAAAAGTATCAGTATTTTGCAAAACTCTTATCCAAATGTTTAAACAGTATAAAAGACAAGCAACAAACCTGTTACAGAGTATGCCTAATATCAGAAGGCTAACTAGTGCACAAAACACCAAAACATCAAAAGACAAAATGTGCCAGAGCACAGCTAGGCTATCACTCAATATTCCAGACCAATCCTCAGGCATTAGAGTATGAGAGAAGGCCACCTCCTCCCTGAACAACACCATGACTCACACACAGTCACTCTCACTCTCCTTCAGTCACTCACAAACAGCCACACTCACAGGCCTAGATTTGAACCTTCTGGATACATCAACTCTACTCTTCAAGCTTTGAGAGTTTGATATAACAGACGTTTTAAAGTAAAATTTGGCCATGATAATCCTCTGTCTGGACACATGGGGTCGGGATTTGAAATTTTGATAACAGTTTGAAATCGAATAAGGTACTGGAGCATTATTAATACAGGAAAGGGCCCAAATTGCACATAAAAATTAATTGCACAATACATCATTATTTTCTAAACATAAGCAATTATTGTTCAAAAATATCTGCGGCAGCTCTAAAACAATCCCTACTGCTGGCTCAAGCTTGTTGCCGGGTTAGCGTTGCTATGGTTACAAAGAGTGTACTTACCGATGAAGGGAATGGAGTCAAGTGATTCGTCCAGATTACTGGAGCAGAAGGAGGAGTCAAGCCGCTCCCCCAGTTTCCGCATGTGCATCTCCCGGCGTGCATCATTGGGCAACCAGTAGACACCGCCCCCTGCAGGCTCGGATCCATCCGTGTCGTTCACCGCAAGGATGTAGGAGGGATGACGGAGAGGTTGTGGGGTCCCTTTCCCTGTTGGAGGCTTCTCCCGGAGGACTACACCCTCCACAGGACTGGACCCGTTTACCGGTAGACCCTTGACATCCCTTGGGTGTGCCCTCTGAGATGATGCCCCAAACTGTGGCCTCTGCGGAGGTGGAGCGGAGTAAGATGCCGACCTATATCCGACCGGATTTTCCTTCCCAGTTTCTGGGCTCTGCATGGTTTCGGCCCTAGTTCTCGATTGGCTCGGCGATGAATTAGAAATACGATTTCCGACAACAGGTCCGCTTTGGTCTTTGGAGGGAGGCTCTTTGGCCTGGTTTAGTCCATTGCGAGGTCGCTCTGGAAAGCCAGCGGTGGGTGGGATGTCCATTCGGGAGCTTTGCGTATGGGAGCCAGCAACACCCCTGATGCTCATGCCATACCCTGTTGGGGGACGGTAAAGGACCGCCCGAGGTGGAAGAGACTGTCTACTAGGACGACTCCTCTGGTCTACTCTGCCATACAGCTGCCTATCCACAGCGGCCCATGGTGCGGCAGAAACTAGTTTACTATGTTCCACATAGTCTGACGAATGAACGCGGGGATTTCGCATGAGCCCATCAGAGGACACACTACGAGGAGGCCAGTCTCTGGCGTGGGTCGCTCTCTCCGCCACACTCATCCTATCCTGCGAAGCGCTGCGTGGAGGAACCACAGAAGGGCCCTGGTAAGCCCGGTCATGAGACGTGCTTCTGCGGCGTAACTTATTGCCCCAGCCGGGTTGGGGCCCACAGTGGGGGCCACCGTGGACACTTTGGGATGCAGCTCGCAGGCTGTCTAAACGCTCTTGAATAGTCCGACTGTAAGTGTGAAGACCTTTATTATCGATATATTCCCGGTATGTCTGGTAAGTCCGCCAGTCAATGTTCTGGTGGGTAGCAGGGGAGGCAATGGAGGAAGCAGGCACATAGTGTGTAGGTGGAATGACATAAGGATCACCATGGTAACCTGAAGGGAACATGTCAGCTTTGCGAGGGTGGAGGTACAGCGGACGACCACTAGACACCGTACCAGGCCTGGCTCTGATCAGCATTGGATCTGGGCCTACAAGACCATAGTCGCCCCGATGACCCGGAACCATACGGCCCATGTGAACATCAGGAGGTACCACCACTGTCCGAACACTTTCATTGCACACACACACCGCAGTCTGTGTCTTTGGAATGGGTGGCGGTGGGGAAGGAGGTACTGGTATCTCCAAACGGTATCCTAGATCAGATGGTACAACCCCCGGGGCTGATGTCTCAGTGGCCTGGGCCATCCCCGGGGGCTTACAGTCTACTCGAGGGTAACATATAGGAGGTGGCTCCGGGATATGGCGGGCATTTCCACTGTATGCATCATGACCCTTAAGGTAGGCATCTTGGGAATAGGCCTGTGGAAGAAAGAATCGGGTAAAGTGAAATAGTACTCTCAGTATCAGAGAAAAGTTGAAATTCATGATGATTTCCTACAAATAGTTCTCCCTGTGTGGGATGATGGCATTACATTTGCGTGTGGGAGTTTGACAGGTCAGAAGTGTGAGCTGTACTCTGGTGAGCCAAGTGCTGGCGAATTCTATAATATTCATAACAATATCCAAAGCTGACAGTTCATAACAAAAATATACCTACAGTAATTAACTTGACTTCTAAACTACAGGGCTGCAAAGTTCTAATTACCGTTTCTGCTAACTGTAAAAATACAGCTGTGATTTGATCTCAGCTAGAAGCAAACAGGTAATTCCTTCCCTTTAAATTTTATTATGGCACTGGAAAACAAGACCAGCCTCCATTTCACACACCGAGACGTATCTCCACTCAGCAGCCCAAATTAAGCACGTTAAATAGTGATTCAGAGTAACAAGAAATTGATGTCACCCACCGTTCGGGTCACCACACGTGACCGAAGTGACACTGAAGCCAGAGGTGAACGATGGCCCTGATTAGAAACGGCACTGAATCTGACCTCCGTAATCATGTCTAAATCCACAGTTTAGGGTAAACAACTATCGCAAGACTTCAGTTGGAGATTGTCAGATTTAAAACAAACACCAGGCTCCATATTGTTTGTCTTCCTCCAATTTGGTGTCTTTCAAAACATGACAGCAAGTCTTGTAATGTGGACTTTCACCCCATCATACAGTTACATTCCTTTCCCATAACTATACAAACCCGAATCTGATATCAGTAGTAGGGAACTTCGCCCCTCCTGTCGTGAAATGCCACAGACAGCTTGTTACACAGACCAAAGTTCATCATAGGAAAAGAGAAAAATTAGGAAAAAGGGGCGAGGCACAGTAAATATGCCTGCTGGATATAGCTGTGAACTACCCACACAGCTAAATCAAACAGGTCACACAAAATCTACGCTACCGCGATCGAAACATTCAACACGCTACGTGGTACTATGCTACACATAACCAGAAACGTCATGACAGTCATCTGAAAATGACAAGGGACAGGAAATCAACAACCAACTGGAATACAATGACATGCATGACATTTATAAACAAAAAAAAAAAAAAAAAAACACATAACAATCGACATGTATGCACTGTTCATCAGCTTACCAGACTAGTGATTTCCTGTGAAAACTGCAGCCATTACATCACAAACCAACGGAGGAAAAAACTGAGAGAAAGGGAGGGAAAGTAAAAGAGCAGCGTACGTTAAAGGCGGTCAAAACCAAAAGAATCAAGTCCACGTACTGACAACCACTATCACAGTAAATATCTCTGTACAGAGTGCAAAAAATGCACAGGAGCTGCAGTGCTGCCAGCAAGAAGGGACCGTGGGAAGGTGGAGGGTAGCTGTGGGAAGACTGTCACGTTAGCGATGCCACCTGCTTGTCCTCGTCGCTCCCAGTCGAGGAGGGGGCTGAGGTGCCTGCCGCCTGCCTCGCGTAGTAGCGATCGACTCTCCATCTCTCCCCTCTCCATCCATCTGCAGGCAGATTACTCTGTGATCACACGCACACACGCTCCCATCCTCCCTCCCAGCAAACGCATCAACTCGTTCGCTCCCTCCCCCACTCACTCTCACTGGGAAGCTGTAACCATTCACATGTCGGAGGTAGATGCTTGATTATACATTCATCTCAGATGGTACAGCTTCCCCCTCCCTTCCCTGCTTTCTCTCTTGCCGGCTCGCGCCTCTACCAGAGAGACGCTCCACAACATAGAGCAGTCAGCTGACTCCAGCTGATCTAATCTCGTCTTTCCTGCCTCTTCCTGTCTTTCACAGAAATCCTTAAACCACTGCCCACGGTAGCATCCTTTCACACCTCTTCATATCAACTCTGCCACTGTGACTAATGTCACCAGAGACCTCGGATGGATTAATTCTCCAACCAGCTGAAAACCCTTTTTAGACAGGCCACAGCGCTGCCTTGCTACACTGCTGCACGCTAGAGTAAAGCACCATCATGGCAACAGCTGTGCAGCAGACATGCGGCGCATGGAAATATAATAGGGGTGGTGATGAGGAGAGATGAGGAAAAATTATTGGAAATGTCAAATACATGTTCAGGTCATATTTCACTGCAAGATCAAAAGAAAGAAATAATATTTTGCTTAAAGAAAAAAACAGCCTATTTTGTAGGACAATTAAGATTTGCTTTTAACATTTTCATGACAATCACCCCATATCTCATCCTTTAATCTGCTCATATTGCATTACAGTTATTAGAATACAGTAAGAATCAGTGAGAATGGGAATGACAAAAAAACAAAAATGTAAATTGTCTGGTTGAATTATCTTCTGGGGACAAAATCAGTTTTGTCTTTCAAAAAAAAAAAAATCTTAATTGGATTACTAAAGTTAATATATAAAATACGAATAAACATTGCTATTAAAATATATGCAGTAAAGTCCTTCTTATATCCTTTTGTCTAAAATTAAAAAAAAAATAAAAAAACATCAAACTGTTTGACATGTTTTCCCGATCCCATTATAATCAGAGATAATGTCTACACCGGATGCATCAGAGTAGACGGATGGGGGGTCCCTTACAGCTGTCACTCACAAGTCAAAAAAATATTATCAAATTGGATAGATAGTTAAACTAAAGCGCTCCTCATCTAGGTGGATGAAGAAAACAAAGCAGTAATTCAAAGGGCACCTATTATGCAAAATTCACTTTTACATGTTGTTTGAACATAACTGTGTATTGGCAGTGTGTGTACACAACCACCCTATAATGATAAAAATCCACCCACTCCAAACAGATGTTTTTTGACAGAGTATCTGAGGAACAAGCTGTAAAGGCACAGCCCTATTCTGGAAAAGGGGGCGGGGAGCAGCAGCTAATTTGCATTTAAAGATACATGCACGAAAACAGCATGTTTCCACTTCCACTCAAAATAGTAGGGGTGTGAATCATCACTGGTTTCGATTCAACGATTCGATTCGATATCATGATCCATCACGATTATATGAAATTCATTTTGTGCATTTTTATTAAATTATATAAGCAGGCTACTTTTTAAAATAGCTACAAGTTAATAATAAATCAAAACAATTGTTAAGAATTTAACCAAATAAATATAACTTCAAAACAAAAAAAAAATAATGAAGCAAATATAAAGTAATAAAGGGGGAAAAACACAATTACAAGTGATAAACAAAAAGTACTTTCAGTATCTGCGAGTGCTTTTAAGTATCCGAAAGTTTACAGACAATCATAGTTATGGGTTTTTCTTTTTTTCTCAGCATTACTGCCATTTGATAATTAGGCTACTGATGAGATCACAGACAGTGGCAGCTTTAATTGTGTGAATTCACAATAATGCACAGATCGATTTCGACATATCAGATGTTTTGTCCTGTTCTGAAAACATAACTGAATGGGTTTACGTCAATTTCGTATCATAAAAGTATTCGGAGATGCAAGTGCATTTAACCGCAGCTGCGATCGAGCTTCAGGACAGACAAAAAAAAAAAAACAAAAAAAAAAAAAACAAAGCGCACATGAAAGTCTGTCAGTACAGTTTCGTTTATCTAATATGTACTGCATTCAAATCGGCATAAATGAAATCATATCTAAAGTAAAGCACTGAAATAACGCCCGCCGCGATTGTCTCTAGCGCACACAAGTGCCATATGTAGAACAAAACCAAGATTTCAGAATCGATTCTGAGCATGTTTTTTTTTTTCCCGCACTAGGTTTGGCTTTTCTAAAATGTTCCCATATCTTGGATTTAAAAATAGTGGGTGCATTTTTAATACTTGCGTGACAAGCACGTATGCGAATGATGTCAGTAGGCTATAATCGATTATAGTCTAACACTGCATCGATGCAGAATCATCCACGTCCACCATTGCGATTAACACCCCTACAAAATAGGCATTTTCAAAATAATCTGTGTGGTATTTTGACCTGAAACTACATGGACACAATCTGGGAACACCCGACACTTCATCTTCATCTTGTAAAAAGAGGCATAATAGGTGCCCTTTAAAAGGTAATTTACAATGACTGACATCACATATTTTACTATTAATTTGTTGCTGATGTGTGAATGGTATTTTAACAGTAAACAGGCATTTCAATGAGCTTGTGTGAACAATTTTATAGTAGTTTACCAACTTAAACATGTAAAAGCATTTAGTGACTTTCAACTCCCCACATATGGCATTTTAACTGGAAAACAAAAAACTCGTATTTTTCAAGTACAATATTCTATAATTTCATACTCAAACAATAAACGCACTTTGAATGTTATAACGAGTACATCTTGTTTCATAAATGGTAGTTTTTTCTTCAGTAATCTAGATAAGCATTTTATTTTACTACAGTCTGCACATGAAACAGCAGAGGTGTTTTGAGAAATGCCTTTGCCAGCTGCCAGAGAGTTCAAACGATGCTTACAAAAGTAAATGGCACACATTAAAAGTTAATCTAAAGGGCAAACAAATGAGTGCAGGACTCCATGTGCGCACTGAGCTGAGCGAAACTGTGGACAGAATTAGAAAGCACTGAACAGACTTAAAATAACACAGAGAAACACGTTGTTGGGTGATTATTCACACGAAATAGTTAGAACAAGAGCCAGTGATCCGAAGGAACCTGGATGAGTCCTATGTTTCAATTCTATTCCACTGATCACAGCCAGAACAAAATGCATTTTAACCACAAATACAAGGGTGTTAAAAGTCTCAATCTGTTTAAAGGGATCATTCATCTAAAAATGTTTTATTTACAAAAATTCTATCATCATTTACGAACTCGTAGAAAAACAAAGCGCTTTCAAGAATCTTTGAGAAACGTCTTTACGACCACATCAAACAGGAGACTTTTCAGACGCGCACTCCACTTCGATAAAAGTATATTTAAAACCTTTATTGTTAGGTGGGATTAATCAGAAAAAAAAGTGTGATTAATTAGTTAATTTTTTTAATCGACTGACAGCACTAATAAACAAACAAAAATAGCATACAGTCTCTAAAGTCTATTCAATCATATTCACAGTTCACACTTTTCCACAACTCGCAATTTTTGACTGAAAAGCAGCCAATCGCAGAGTGAAACATATCTGTTGCATAGTGTACATACATCTTGGGAGTTTTTAGTTTTTATTTCAATTCTAATATAAGAATACTCATGAGCTTTGATCAGGCCACTCATACTGCTGCCCAAATATTTTTTCAGCCACACAGTAATTTTCAGTTGCATTTAAAGGTGACACTGTAGAGCCCTGTATATAGCTATACTGCATGCACTTCTGTATCAGAGCTCTGTGAGAGAACAAGCCCATGTGCCAGGCCCCAGCTGGCATCTCTCTCCCAGCTGAGTGGCTGCTTCAACACAAACAGCCTTTCATGAAGCGAGAGCTTCCATCCTGTCTCAGAGAACATCCTGCTCTTCACCTCCACAAACTCTAAAGCTTCATTATATTAGAGCGTCAACTAAACGCACAGCACGCAAGTTTATAATTTTCTACCAAAGTACAGCATGCTCAAAAGTTCACAGCAACTTGATAGGGAGACTAAAATATATCAAAACAAGTTCTTGATTAATACTAGAGTCGATCTGGTGTATATCAAGAAAAAACAACGGCACCATTCATGAGTCAGAAGACCCGGAAATGCAACACACTATGGAAATCAGTCTGTAAATGGAAAGTGTCATAGAAAATGCAGGGCAGATGAAGTGATGACTGCTTTACAGTTATGTGTAATTGAGGGCAGCTGTGATAGTGCAGCAGTTTGAGGTTCGCTGGAGAAGGACAGGCTGCAGTGTCCTCGTTAGCAGTCCCAGATAAAGTAGCACTCAGAGGAGCAAGAGGAGCCCGCCTCATTCCTCTGAAATGGGTCAGAACCTTCATTTCCATGGGTGCAAATAGAACTAGTGCAGCCGAATGCAAATTCAAAATATAGTGCATACAAAGACCTCATTAGAATGATTTATTCAGAAGTTTCTGAGCAGTTTTATTTGAAGATGCTCTGAGTAACACGGTGTCCTAACCAAACGCAACAATTTCCCAACAACATGCAATTTGACTGTTCACACTGAATGTGAAAATGATGTGCATCATGATACCTGCCAATCAGAATTTTTTTAATATGTAGTGTATTTTCTAGAATAATTCATGTTTTTGTTAATCATCTGAACACTCGGGGACTTCCAAGGCAACTTATAGACCTTATTCATCAGAGAAATAAGTGCACAGCCATCTTTAGAATTTTGTCTTTGAGTTTGATCTTCCGTTTTCGTGGTACCTCTATAGCATCGCTGTAGAACAATAATTAGCTGGTGAAGTGGATTTACTTATTGTAGAGCTATGATGTGCATTCTAATGTTTGAGGAGGATTTCATAAATGTCATTAGAACAGGAAAATTTTAAAACAAGCCGTTCATTAAACCATACAACTTTTCCTTCACGCAGTGGAAATACGGAAGACAGAAGATAACGAACACCGCGCTAAAAAGGGGTGGAGCAACATAAGGTCAATATAAAGAAATTAAAGTAAAAACGCACACAAAAAACATGCACAAGTGCTCACATTTGGATTTGTGCTGAATGCGAGAGGTACGCAATCCCATGTTTTCCAAATGTCAGAATTTTCAGTTTCACTTTACATAAATCTGATTAAGCCTGATGTTAATAATGAATGTCGTTTATAATGAATGTAGGCCTGAAACGATTAGTCGACATTATTGACAACGTCGACAATATAAAATTGTCAACAAATATTTCTGTTGTCGAGTAGTCGTTTGATCTCATATGACCTAATGTAAGAGCCTGCAATAATGCAGTTGGACCAGTGTGGTGCTGTAGCGCAAGACTGTAATTCTGATGCAGTTCAAGAGAAGAAGAGACACACAGCACTACAGCGGTTAAGGCAGAGATTATCTTACTATATGTTGTGAATAAAATAGTTTAACCAAAAAATACAGCATCTTATCACTTACCTTTATTTTGTTTCTTATCCATACGACTTACAAAATGAGATGTTAGGCAGAATGTGTCATTCAGTTATTTTTTCATATAGCTAATTAAATAGTGATTAAAAGAGCTTCTCTGTCTGTCATTTCATTTTGTGTGCCAAATATATCTATTTGTATAAATTAATTGGTAACAAGTAAGGTGTTATAATGTATTACCTAACATGAATGAACAATACATTTATTACACTATTAATCTTTGTTAATGTTATTTAATAAAAATACAGTCGTTCATTGTTAGTTCATGTTAATTCACAGTGCATTAACTAATGTTAACAAACACAACTTGTAATTTTAATAATGCATTAGTAAATGCTAAATTTAACATTAAGATTAATAAATGCTGTAGAAGTATTGTTCATTATTAGATCATGTTAACTAATGTAGTCAACTAATGTTAACTAATGAAACTTTATTTTAAAGTGTTAACAATTTATTGTTTAATAATTGTAATTAATTACATATGTGACCCTGGAGCACAAAACCAGTCTTAAGTAGCACAGGTATATTTGTAGCAATAGCCAAAAATACATTGTATGGGTCAAAATTATAAATATTTCTTTTATGCCAAAAATCATAGGATATTAAGTAAAGATCATGTTCATGTTCCATGTTCCATCTAAACTTAATTTTTGATTAGTAATATGCATTGCTAAGAACTTCATCTGGACAACTTTAAAGGCAATTTTCTTAATATTTAGATTTTTTGCACCCTCAGATTCCAGGTTTTCAAATAGTTGTATCTCAGCCAAACATTGTCCTATCCTAACAAACCATATATCAATGGAAAGATCATTTATTCAGCTTTCAGACGTATAAATCTCAATTTCAAAAAATTGACCATTATGACTGGTTTTGTGGTCCAGGGTCACATGATTTTCAAAAGCTGAAGTGATTACCTTTATTTATTTGTTAGAATATGTATAATGCAATATTTTAACTAATTGCAAAAGCTGAATAATCAATTAAAATCTACTGATTAATCAGTGGTATAATCGACGATCAGTCGATTAATCGATCTAATAATTGTTAGATTAATCCATTATCAAAATAATCGTTTGTTGCAGCCCTAAATGAATGCCACTATAATTAGTTTGTTTTATTCTCATATTTCTCTTTCCTGAATACTGTTAAATGTAAAAGATTTGTTGTGGGGTGAGGGGTACTAAAATACATGTTTATCATGTTTATAATGTTTGTAAATGTTTTGTTTAATGGTATTTTACATTATTACTCCATTTAATAATTAAATGTAAATTATACACCAACGCAATGACTTTTTCCCTCAACAAACCAATTCTGACTCATTGTGACAATCAAATGCAGTTCATTCTCTGGAAAATATGGTAATAATATGCATCTATGTGGAGCAGGATTTTGGACCAATGAGATTTCATTGTGGGTCGGGCTTCTACGTGCAACACATTAAAACCAAGCAACCAACAAAATGTTTCGGGAACTTGTTGATTTTATCAACAGTTGTTTTACTGTGTTGCGCCTGGTTAGGACACACATTTTACCACAGTCAAATTTATTCTGCAGGATTTTCCTTAAAATCAGTGCAAAAAATGTGAAAAAAAATTCTGCCTGAATGAACAAAAATGCAAAAACAGTAAAATCTTACCAGTTGTAGTATATCTTCATCTTTTGGCATCACACACAACTCCAGAAACGTATGACTGGAAGTGGGAATAAATATTTAGGGCCACAACCAGACTTTTATCAGGACACATCTAAATGAACTGTAACACACTCTCACCTGTTCTGGATGAGCCCTATGACCTGCGAGTACGTCTTCCCAATGATGCTCTCGCCGTTCACTTTCACAATCCTGTCCCCTGTTGACAAAGTTTCATTATCAGGGTTTAGATTATCAGACATCGATAAGCAAAACGAAACGATGTGCTGTACATTTGTAATGATGGTGTAATTACCAGTGCAGAGTCCGGCGCTCTGAGCGGGCCCTCCCTCTTTGACCTGCTTCACAAAGATCGTGTCCATGGGCTCCAGTCTGTTCCGCGGTCTCCCTGGCAACAACAAAAGCAGCAGCGTCACGAGTGGCCCAGATCACAATAAATATTTTAATCATACTAGTTTTTCAAATGAAACGTTTAACCTATTAATAGAGCGGAAATGCTGGGATTTCATCTGGAAGTGACCCAGCATTCAATGTGACATCCCTCAGCCCCTGAGGGAGTGCTATACTTGGCTTCTTCCTGACATAATATGCCAGAACACAGATCACAGATCTAACAGTGAACAACTAACACTACAGATTCCCTAAGGCTGAGAGCGATGAGACACTTAGGCACTGGCCCATGTCTACTCGCACTGAAAGGAATGAAGATCTCTCCACAATGGTCCATTATTTTATTCAATATCTCTGTTAGCCTACTGGATGGGAAATAAACCTGTGGATTCTGCATAATACATAGACCATCCTAAGTCGGACACCGATTGTCTTGAAATCCACTGTCAGCATTAGAGATGCGCAGTATACCGGTACTGGAAAAATACCGGTATATATTATATTTCAAATGGTATAATATCATAATTTTGCTCAATTCGGTATTTCATACGCTGCTGTTGCGAAGTGCACCTGTAGGTGGCAGTGCTTCCCAAATTGCTGCGCAACTGATAAACGTGACAACAGAACAACGTGATGGATCAAACAGATGAAACTATCAACGCACCCCAAATTAATAAATAAAGAGAACATTAGAAGTGAAATATGGCATTACTTTGCATACAAAACAGATGACAAACGTGAACTGACCTTACTGCACCTGTATGCAAGCGTTGCTATAAATCATATGTTGCCACAGAGGCAACACATAAAACCTTTTTAAGCATTTATCGCTTGCTCATCCTGATCTTTTCAGAGAATTGAGAGATCGACAGGTGAGTGCATCATTCATAAATTCAGATTTAATTTGAACTTTTATTTACATCTGATCAACACACATACAGATATGATACAGTAAGCTCAAATGTGCATGTGTGACACGCTAGAACCAGTGAAGTTTTGGTCACGTAATATATGCACTTGAATTTGAATTAAGCAAGAGTTTTGCTATATTAATTTTAGTATCGATGATATGAAGGGAATGTTTCTGCCGCGCTGCCGACCGCTAATATGAAGCAGCGAGCGAGATTTATATCTGAGAGAGAAATAATAACGTGATTTTGAATATTACTTTGATTGTTAGAATAACACTTTACAATAAAGCAACATTTGTTGCATTAATTGCGTTACTTCAGTTGTATTTTTTTCCCTTCAAACTCAGTCAAAATGTAACATATATTCCCAGTAGGTTTTTTGTTACATTTTGAGATTTTGTTTGCACTATGTGTTTGCACTGAAAAGATGAGAAGATTTGAATATATTTTCATTGTATTACTTCAGTTATATATATTTTTTTCTCCAACATCATAACGTAACTTACGTTCCCTGTAGGTTTTTTTGTTACAGTGTGATACAAAGGTATTAAGTTATTTATTATTATTATTTTTATTACTATATTAATAAAAATTGTTTTCAATTCACTTATCTTTTGAGGCTGGTTATTTGTCACCTATGGTATCGATTTAGTATCGATACCGAGGTATTACATTCTGGTATCGTACCGAAGCCAAAATTATGGTATCGAGCCATCCCTAGTCAGCATGCTAAATCCCTCTTTGAGGATGCTAAAAATATTAAACTGACCAGTCGACCTCATTAATTGACTCCTCTGGTTTTGATCTTGATGCATTCCTAATTACAATTTGTTTTTCACATTCAATCTGTTTGTTCAGACAGTTAATATCTGTTATATCCACATTGGTTGCATAATATCAGCACAATGCTGAAAATGTAGACACAGCTACACACACAACAGCACAATTCAGGTGACATTACAAAAACTTTACATTAGGGAACGCTATTCAGCATTAACTAGTTGCTTATTAGTATGCATTACTAGCAAACTGGCTGTTTATTAGAACATATAAAGCACATATTAATGCCTTATTCTGCATGGCCATATTCTAGACCCCATACCTAAACATAACTACTACAACAACTACCTACTTACTGTCAATATACAAATTAGGAGCTTATTTAATTCACATTCATTGCACCAACATTGCTGTCCTTGTTATCTCTCCTGTATAGCAAAATATTAAATATCAAGCAGCACAACTGTTTACAACATTGACAAATAAAATAAAATCTTGAGCAGCAAATCAGTATATTAGAATGATTTCTGAAGGATCATGTGACACTGAAGACTGGAGTAATAATGCTGAAAATTCAGCTTTGATCACAGGAATAAATTTAATTTTAAAATATATTTAAAGTACCCCTATTATGCCATTTCGATCATTGCCTTTTGTGCAGTGTGTAACATAACTGTTTGTGAATGCAAACAATCTGCAAAGTTGTAAAGCCAAACTTACACTATAAATAAAGTTAGTCTCCCAAAAGAAAGAATCGACTCCAAACAGGTCAAACAAGTCATTATTAATTCAAATCTTCACTTCTGTGGTGACTACACGTCACAGGGTAACATATTTGCATAATGTGCGCCTATGTTCTACGTTGGCCGGCCGCAAACAACTTGACCCTCCCTCAAACATGTCATTTTTCTGACGACTGCTTCTCTAATCTTCACGGGATTCATAAAACGTTTGATCTTGAAAGATGGCTCAGTACCCAGTTTTTCTGGATCAGCTGGTTCCACTGAATCACAACCTGTAAGTATAATAAATAATAGATGTTTATATTTTCTATCGAGCATTCAAAATATGGAACTATAGCGATGGGCATATCATTTCTAACATGCGCTGTAGACCAACCACAACAGACTGGGCAAATCCGTGAAGAGCTCAATATCTTTTCTGCCATATGGACATCAACTTGACAACTAGACACCACTGATAAGCTAGTACTACATATAATGTAGAAACTTTAATTTTCTGTAAAGTTGCTTTGCAACCATTTGTATTGTGAAAAGTGCTCTACAAATAAACTTGAATTGAATTGAATCTGACCAATCAGAGCACAGTAAGATCACGGAAAGGAGGGGTTTAGAGAGACTGAATCTTAGAACTGCTTCGAACGAATAGTTTGAGAATCTTTGGAAAATGAGGTGATATTAAAGGGTTACTCCACCCCAAATGAACATTTTGTCATTATGTTGTTCCAAACCCGTAAAAGCTTCGTTCATCTTCAGAACACAAATTAAGATATTTTTGATGCATTCTGACAGCTCTCTGACCCTCCTATAGACAGCAATGTAATTATCACGATCAACGTACAGAAACGTAGCAAGGAGAGCGGTAAAATAATCTATGTGACATCAGGGATTCAACCATAATTTTACGAAGCTATGAGAATACTTTTTGTATGGAAAAAAAAGACTTTATTCAAGAATTCGTCTCCTCCGTGTCACCGTAGTGGCATTTAGGAGAGTATCCACTGCACGCAAACAGCATACGCTGTTCTGTGTCAGCTGCACCACACGCTATTTTTGTTCAAATCAAAGCGTAAGCAATGTAGAAAACATATCCGTGTGGCACAGCTGACACAGAACAGCATACGCTGTTTGCGTGCAGTGGATACTCTCCAAAATGGCGCTACGGTGACATGGAGGAGACGAATTGTTGAATAAAGTTTTTGGGTTTTTTTTCGTACAAAAATTATTCTCGTAGCTTCGTAAAGTTACGGTTTGAACCCCTGTTGTCACATGGATTATTTTACAGATCTCCTTGCTATGTTTCTGGACGCTGATCGTGTTAATTACTAGGGATGGGGTCACGATTTTTGAATATTCGATTAGTTGATTTATTCACAGAATATTGAATAGGTTGTGCGATTATTGTCTAAAAAATTCCCCATGTTTTCGGTGCTGATGCGGTGGTACATAGCAGTGTAAGCAGAGGGTAGCTCTGCCAATAACGCACTTAAAAGCTGTCGAAGACAACAGAAGAACACATTGTCACACACACACACACACACTGTAGACTTGCAACTAAGAACGATGTCAAATAAGAATTCTGTGAGATAGGGCTGCAACAAACGATCATTTTGAAAATCGATTAATCTAACGATTATTAGAACGATTAATCAACTAATCGTCGATTATTTCACTGGTTAATCAATAGAATTTGATTGATTATTCAGCTCTTGCAATTAAAATACTGTTATATATATTCTAACAAATAAATAAAAGGTAGACTAATCACTTCAGCTTTTGGAAATCATATTATATAATTACAATTATTATACAATTAATTTATACAAATAAATATATTTGGCACACAAAATGAGATGACACAGAGAAACCTTATTTACCATTTAATTTTTATATGAAAAAGTAACTGAATGACATCATTCTGCCTAACATCTCCTTTTGTATGTATATAATATGGATAAGAAACAAAATAAAGGTATGTGATAAGATGTGTTATTTTTGGATAAACAATTTTATTCACAATATACACTACCAGTCAAACATTTTTGAACAGTAACATTTTTATTGTTTTTTAAAGAAGTCTCTTCAGCTCATCAAGCCTGCATGTATTTGATCCAAAGTACAGCAAAAACAGTAAAATTTTGAAAGATTTTTACTATTTCAAATAACTGTTTTGAATAACCGATGAAAAGAAAGTTCAGAAGAATAGCATTTATCTGAAATAGAAATCTTTTGTAATATTATAAATGTCTTTGTCAATTTAAAGCATCCTTGCTAAATAAAAGTATTTATAAATAAATAAAAGTATGACTCCAAGCTTTTGAATGGTATAGTGTATAATGTTACAAAAGATTTTTATTTCAGATAAATGCTGATCTCTGGATCTTTCTATTCATCAAATAATCCTGAAAAAAAAAAAAAGTACTCAGCTGTTATAAATAATAATAATGTTTTTTGAGCAGCAAATCAGCATATTAGAATGATTTCTGAAGGATGATGTGACACTGAAGACTGGAGTTTTTCCAGTCTTCAGAAACTGCGTTTTTCCATCTCAAAAACATATCTAAATTGCGACCTATGCTCTCAACGTCAAATGCAGAAATGCTAATTGGTTAGACTATTGTAATGCTTTACTGGGTGGTTGTTCTGCACGCTTGATCAACAAACTACAGTTGGTCCAAAATGCAGCAGCTAGAGTCCTTACTAGAACCAGGAAGTATGACCATATTAGCCCGGTTCTGTCAACATTGCACTGGCTCCCTATCAAACATTGGATAGATTTTAAAATCTTGTTAATTACTTATAAAGCACTGAATGGCTTAGCTCCTCAGTACTTGAGCGAGCTCTTATCACATTATAGTCCTCCACGTCTGCTGCGTTCTCAAAACTCTGGCCATTTGATAATACCTAAAATATCAAAATCGACTGCAGGCAGCAGATCCTTTTCCTATTTAGCACCCAAACTCTGGAACAATCTACCTAACACTGTTCGGGAGGCAGACACACTCTGTCAGTTTAAATCTAGATTAAGGACACATTTCTTTAACCTGGCTTATACATACACTAATACACTTCTATTATTCAAATCTGTAAAAGGATTGTTAGGCTGCATTAATTAGATCAACCGGAACCGGGAACACTCCTCATAACACACAATGTACTCGTTACATCGTAAGAAGAATGGCATCTACGCTAATATTTGTCTGTTTCTTTCTTATTCTGTTTCTCAGTCCGTGTCCGGATCAGATGGTGGATCGGCGCCGGGAGATGATGTCTGCAACCCTGATCGCCGGCGGAGGCCGGGACACCTGGATGAGGCCCCGGGACATATCCCCAGTGAAGACCTCGACTTAAATACAATAAAACTAAAAATAAAACAAAATAACTAAAAATATAATAAAATACCTAACTACATAATACACTATTATTGTTAGAAATTACAACAATATAAAAATAGAAATATAATACATTTATACATTTAAAATTTAATTAAAACAATAAGTAAAAAAAAATAAAATAAACAATAATATCCTGGCCAGAGGAGAACTGGCCCCACGACTGAGCCTGGTTTCTAACAAGGTTTTTTTTCTCCATTCTGTCAAAGAGGGAGTTTTGGTTCCTTGCCACTGTCGCCTCTGGCTTGCTCAGTTGGGGACACTTAATTTCTAATGAATATCATCAATTTGATTTCATATATACTATTTAAACTAAACTGAGCTACACAATGACATCTCTGAATTCAATAATGAAATGCCTTTAACTGAAAATTGAGTGTTTAATCTTATTATTATACATTATTGACACTCTATCCTCTAATTTGATACTGTTAAGTGCTTTGACATAATCTGTATTGTTAAAAGCGCTATATAAATAAAGGTGACTTGACTTGACTGGAGTAATGATGCTGAAAATTCAGCTTTGATCACAAGAATAAATTACATTTTAAAATATAGTCAAATAGAAGCAGTTATTTTAAATCATAAAAATATTTCACAATATTACTGCTTTTGCTGTATTTTGGATCAAATAAATGCAGGCTTGGTGAGCAGAAGAGAATTCTTTAAAAAAAAACATTAAAAATCTTAACGTTACCGTTCAAAAACTTTTGACTGGTAGAGTAATCTCTCTTAAAATACCTTACTGGGTTAAGATAATCAGAACAGTCCTGAGCTAGATTAAGCTTTGATCTCTGCAAATCAAACTATCACTTTAATGAAATATTTAATAATAATAATAATGTTTGATACCGTAAAGCTGCTTGGTTTAAGGTACTGCATAAAATACTATAGACGTGAATGCTTTACTGAGCTCGCGCAAACATCAACATCGGTGTAATAAGATGCATTTGTAACTTCTGCTCTCACACCGCTGTGATTTTTTTTTTTTTGTCTGTGTGTTTATTTCGTTATTGAGGGGAAAGCGCGCATTATTTACATATCCAAACGCCGTTCGGTTCGGCTCAGGTGCGTTTGCTCTGAAGCAGCGTTGTGTCTCTTCTCTTGAATTGCATCCAGGAGAGCTGAATTACAGTCTTGCGCTACAGCACCACACTGGTCCAACACCATTATTGCAGGCTCTTACATTAGGTCATATGAGATCAAACGACTACTCGACAACAAAAATATTTGTCGACAATTTTTTTTATTGCCGACGTTGTCAATAATGTCAATAATTCAGCCATACTGTGCGGACCACAAATATCCATGACTGGGTTAGAGGTGTGCTGAAAACGAATAACGCGTTCCACAGAGCCACTAAAGGGACATATGGTTAGCCGCATGCAAGTGGTAGCCTGTTACATTACAGTACATGCAATTTCACTTACCAGCAACAGAGTAAGGAGAGATGGCTGATAGGACGATGGCGAATGATTTGCAGATCCTGAGCACCACTGACAAACATCTAATCTTGTAAAATGTGTGGTAAGTGCTGCTGCTCCATAGTATAAACGTGATCCCGAATCTCGAAAGTGAAAGTAAAATGGTCGCGCGTGCATTCGAAAGCAGTTTTAATGCCCTACATATTAATAACGGCTCACTGATGCCCGCAGTTAATATACAGTATAATTACCCAACCTTAGAACTGCAAGAGAAAGTACTAGAATATATTTAAGCAATTTAATACCTTATGAGCAGTTGAATTATGCTAATCGACGGACTGCTATGTTAATAAGTGCCGTCATTATGTTATAGGGTTGTCACGATACCATAAAAATATCTTACGATACTATAGCAGCTGAAGTATCACGATACCATGCAGTCTTGTGTTAATTTAAAATTCAATTCTACAAAATGAATCAATTTCTTAAATAAATAGATGTAAATGAAAACAGACAATAATTGTGAATGAATGACTGGCTGTTGTTATCCATGAAATGATCTAAACAAAACTCATCTTAGCACTGCACAGAAGCTGCATGATGTGACATTTAGATGTGGCATTTATATATTTAGACTATTTATAATTGCATAATGTTATGAGATTAATGTTTTAAATACTAAATTCTGAATAAAGAAATATGTTGGAAAAGAATGTAATATGCCTACTTTTAGATGGGAAACTTAAAACGGCCAGCAGGTGGCAGAAGTTCGTGATTGAATCACTGAGTCATTCAAACGATTCTTTCAAAACGGCTGAATCCTTCAGGAGCGAATCAAATGACTGTTTTTATGAATGGCTTATTGAATCAGTGATTCGCTCAAGCCAACGCGGATTCGGATTCGAACACAGAAACGAAACACAAACAGCACTCTTGCTCGTGTCATATTGCCGAACTGTCAGGAGCATTTTTGCTCGCATATCTTGACATTTCCAAGTTAGCGGCATGTATATTAAAACATATATAATATAAAAAATATATAATGATTGATAAGAACCAAGTGCAAAGCCACTATGTTGATGAATGGAATTGCATTCGTGATCGGAAAGATGCTTCCAGAAACGAACAATTACACCTGTTCTAGAAGTGGTCAAATGAATAAAACTTCAAGAATACTTTCTTGTAAGATATTATGATGTTGAATAAGTGATGCTTGTACTGCAGCATGAACAACGACGAGCAAGTGCAACTTCGCATTGCAAACTGAACTGAAGCGTCGGGAAACACTCAATACCATATAAAGTGTATACACAGACTACACTACACAGAGCACAGCAGAAAGACATTTGGCAATCAACTTGTAATGTTTCTGCTGGCATGCATGTTCAAATGAACGTTTTAAACAGTGTTCCGGTCGTGCATACAATATATCTTACGGTACTATGGACGATACTACCGTTTAAAAAATGCAATGGCACCGCGGGTATTTTTAAGCTTTAGTATCGCGATACTACCGTAGCACCGGTGTATCGTGCAACCCTATTATGTTATGTTTATTATATTAATGTTTCAGCATGTTACAATTATTATATGGCTTGAGTTAAGATAGCCTATCTTTTAATAAATTAAACAGTTTGTTATCATATATCATACAGATTAAAAGCGTGAATGGTCTCTCTCTCTCTCTGTTTATAGGTGTGTAACGTTAGCCTAATACATGCGTGCATGCATGCGGGGAAGGGGTGCGATTTTTGAATAATAATCGAATAATTCCCAGCGGTTTTCGAATATTCCTTTTGCTTGAAATGCCCGTCCCTATTAATTACATTGCTGTCTATGGGAGGGTCAGAAAGCTGTCAGAATGCATCAAAAATATCTTAATTTGTGTTCCGAAGACGAACAAAGCAAAAATATCTTAATTTGTGTTCCGAAAACGAACAAAGCTTTTACCTATTGTAGGAGACTCCCAAAACAATATTAGGACCCTTAAAAATAGCATAACAGGGGTATTTTAAATAGCAAAAAAAATTTATTGTAATCATATTTCACAATATTACTGTTTTTACTGTATTTTTCTGTACATCAAATAAATGCGGATTAAGCGAGCAAAAGAGATTTCTTTCAAAAACATGAAAGAAAATACCTCACCGACCCCAAACTGTAAACTACAAATGAATCAAACAAAAACAGATTTTGCTACCTGTTTGAACAAAGTCTTAGAACCACTCAGATGTGCCCAGAATTCAGCATGGCACCAAAACAAACATACCCACTTGGCATACGGCTGCTTTAACCGCTTTCAGTCTTTTCTGGAATTTAAGAATGGAAAACTGAGAGCTGAGATCAATTAAAAGAGTGTAGTTGAGCTGCAGGTGCATGTGTAAATCAGCCTTTAGAGACCATAAACTCTGTTTATTCTAAGTACAACTCCAACATTTGGAAAAGGGCAACACTGAGGAGATCATCAAGAACATTTCTGTCACTGCATAATGTCCCATACCAAGTGATGACATCTTCCTCGTAAAACTGTAATGACTCCAGTCACCAGACAGGACTGGGGGTGCTACAGGTCATGATTGTGTTTCTCTTTCTTTTTGCTTGAAGTCTTGCCTGTAGAGACTGCTGCAATGCTTCGAAGCCTGAGGCATGATATTCATAGATCGCAAGTGTGAAAGCACAGATACCAGTATTAAGTATGAATAAAACAGACAGCAGCAAATACGTAGTTTAGTGGTAGATCAAGTTATCGAGTCATCTGGGAATTCTATTTATACAGACAATTTGCATTCTAAGCACAGTACATATTGTAAATAAATACTACGGTAATAACAAGAGTAGTATGGTACTATGCTGCCAGCCCTGCTTCTCTATCAATGTGAAGCCTTTGTAAAGATTTAATGTGCCCTCTTGTGTTCACTGTCATACACTGCATTAATCAAATATAAACACACATTTACCTCAAGAATATGAAGAAACGCACCCAGTACAGCACATAATTCATATTCATACTCATAATAACATCACACTAACCAAAAAATGTGTACAAGTATCAGAAATAACAAAACACTCACAACAGTAATGCACCAATGACAGTAAATGAAAGCAAGAGAAAAAAAAAATCATAAAATAATCCTAATGATGGCTTTGCACAACCACATGAGAAGTGAAATTTGACATAGATCCATGTCAGTTATGCAATATGTGCACTGGAGTTCAAGTTTCTTTCTGTTGCTGAGAACATGAAACAATGACTCACTCTTATACTGTCCAAAGCAGATGGATGGCAAGATGGGAAAATAAAAACAAAGATTCTATGTATGTGCAAATAAAAACCAACTAAAACCAGCAAAGAAATTCCCAACTACAAACCTGTAATCACATTTACAGACAGGTAAAACAGGCCTGAAACTTGAACACTTCTGGCTCTCGCACAGCATGCAAATAGAATATTTTACTATTACGTACGCTGATTTAAGTTTTTTTTTTTTTTTTGTCTTACTACATTTTGCATACAAACCAGAGGCACCTTTAGTGATGTTATGTAAGACTTGTGAACTATTTGGACTCTTCTAGGTAATCAAGTTTCACAGTGCTATGCGCTCGCACTAGAAATCATTATGTTAAAAAAAGTTATGCCTTTTTATATTTCAGTTGTGCTGCACAGAACATAATGAACCACAGTAGTAGTTCCTGTTTCAATTCCACACTTTTCAATGACCCAAGTAAAAGCATGCAGTGAGTTTAAATCCTTAAACCTTGGCAGCTACAAAATACATTGGTGTATTGAATACTGTTTATGCTATAGACGTGAGAAGAAGTGTGATATTACCGGTACTTCTCTTGTACACAGCTCTATACTTTAACACTATGCCGGATTAGACTATACATTAAAGAAACCCTGAAATATATAGGTCAGATACTTGTATGACACACCACCTCGAACATGCAGAAGAGCATTTAACAAGGTTTGTGCACCACAACAGGCCAAAGATAATGGCAATGCATTTATAGACCTAAAGCTTAGTATGAATCTCCTCTGAGCAAAGTGGGACATGATTTGAGGGCCCAGCAATGGAATACAGCAGGGATATTTTGGGAGAGATGCTGGATTTAGACAATCATTCCTTAACTATTATGTCCTGCACCTGGCCTATCTCTACATTCTTCCACTATCAATAAAACAAAAATTTCCAAACAGATGTTCTTTCCTCCTCATATTCTTCATTCTTTATAAAGAATGCGGTTTGTCTTTGAAAGTTCCATTCAGTGCGATTTGTTGAAATGCAGTGGGCATTAAAACCTTGCTGTAATTTAAAACGAACAAATGTAGGTCACAGTTTATCTACACTGTAATGAAGTTAAACAGACAATGTGGCACAATGTTGGGGATCTGTATTGCTGTGGAAGTCTGTATTGCTGTAGCGAGGATGCTTTAAGGGAGATGAATGCAGAGACGCATGAGCAGGTTTTAGTTATCCAAAGTGCCAGAAGGATTTAATTAAAAGTTTAAAAAAATAAATAAATTTTTTAAAAACGTGTCTCAAGTCTCCCGTGTTCACTCAACTCTTTGGCATTTTGCATATAGCTGTCCAACTCTTTCTTAATGCAAGATCATGTCCTATATGATAACTAGTCATTCGGAGAACTCTCCGTCTAGCTAATTTTGAAAAGGACTGCATATCTGGGAGAAAAAAAAAACAGATCAAAAACAGTTTTTACAGGCAAGCTTTTT
Organism: Spinibarbus caldwelli; assembly: GCA_039654775.1. Taxonomy (NCBI): domain Eukaryota; kingdom Metazoa; phylum Chordata; class Actinopteri; order Cypriniformes; family Cyprinidae; genus Spinibarbus; species Spinibarbus caldwelli. The sequence goes on along the minus strand of CM077235.1, from coordinate 5,002,903 downwards.
TGCAACAAAATGACAGAATTTTAAAAACACACCTAAGGTCGAATGTTCAAACAGTAGAGGGGGAGAGGTTGAGCAAGGGAAAGAATCTGGCAGAGTTATTTCTGGCAGCTATGGACGGTTGTGCTAAACCGTGTCACGAGAGCTATCATGTAATGCAAGGTGAATAAAAGGCAATCCTTGAGGGAACAACTGCACTCATTCAAGCTTTTAGGGTACCGAGATGCACCAGCCGATCAGTCATCAATCAGAACCGGATGGTTTTTGTTTTATTACGGCCAATTTCTGTTCTAGACTTGCACACAAACTGCAATCATTTCACAAAATGTCATTTGTGTGCAAATACTACAAAGTCTGTAAACAGGACATTAACAGAGGTAAGAGATGGGACAAGCTGAGAGAAAATACTGTACCAGGCAGATCAAACTCACTGTCAGCAATGCGCAAAATATTGGAAGAAAAATACTAAATATTGAATTGGGCGTTCATATGGATGCATCTCTGAAGGGAACTGACTGTCTTCAGAAGCTGTGATGGCATTTTCTTTTCATCTGCCTCCATTTAATGCCTATTAGTGTTTACAGGTGAACAGGGGTAACCCAGGAAATGCTAGCATTTCCTGGGTTACCCGTTCACCTGTAAACACTAATAGGCATTAAATGGAGGTAGATGAAAAGAAATATATAAGTGTGCAGTTACATAAATGCCACCTACTGACAAAAAGTGAATTTTAATTCAGCACATCAACTGTATTTCATGCACTTCATGTACTTCTGTGAACACTTCATGCACTTAATTGTCACACCTTTGCTTATGTAGCAGACAGAGGGGGATATCAGACTCCAATACTGGGTTACAAAATAACCTTCTAAAATATATTCACTAGACTGTCGAGTACATAGTGCACAATATACGTGCATAGTGTATAGTATGCTATTTGGGACACAACTATAGTTTATGTTAGTTTTATGTTACTAGATAACTTACCCCTGTGACCATGATCTTCATCCTTTAAAAAGAAAAAAATAAAACATTAATACACAAAAATACACAAAACATACAGAATGAAAAACACATTAGTGATTGAAAGCAGACGCTATGAATGATGCACACTACCTTAAAACTGGAGTGCACCGCAGACTCCGGTGGGTACACAATGAAGTGACGCAGAGTGAAGCCAAAGCCTTGTGAAGTGCGGCGCAGACGAAGCATCTTAGGTCCTGGCCAGGAAAATGGCTCATCCTCCAGCTGGAAGAGCACTCCTGAAGAATCATCCTGATCCACCACATCCTATAGACAAACAGATGAAATCATGAGGACGAAGAAGGGCCACCGAGTACAACAGATCGACAAATCCAGATTTCAGCAGACTAAAACAACTAAATGAGAAATTAATAATTTTATCTTATGTTTTTAGCATTTGAGAGAAACAATTTAAAAGACATTCATTACTACATTTATACACAAAGCAACTTTGAACAGTTCTTAATAAGGTACAGGATGGAGTACTCATGAAAAGTTCTATAAAAATAAAATTGATTTGGGGTCCTAATTAGGGATGTCAATTTTTGATCATTTCCATAATTGATCATTGTTTAAATTAATAATCAATTAACGATAAAATCAATCAAACGTCACTCAAAACGCCAGCTTCCTCACCCGAATGAAAAGCGTTTTTAGTCTGAATAAAAGGCTAGTACCAGGATCGTAAAATGAATGGATGTGATTATTATCATTTGATAAAATGAAGAGAGCGCGCCGTAGTTACGCATGGGATGGTTATACTTTGTGTGCTGTTTCATATACTGTCATGGAGACCGCTGAATGCGCCTTTTTAAATGGTTTCATGGTGCTCGTTGTTTTATTTTAAAACATCATTGCAATGTTTGCAATTGACATTATCGTGATTTAAAATAAAATGATCCCAAACGTGAGCACGGCACGTGGGGCTGTGACGCTTCCAAAACCACCGGCGGTGTTATGGCAAAACACACTGTTACCCATTTGAAACATTTTAATGCGAGTATTATGACACAAGAGAGGTACAAAGCTTTGTTAATAAGAGAAATAATTGGTTAGCAGGCAAATGTTACATCGCGACCATGCTTTTGGATTCATGCCGTTCGAGCGCATACATTTAAATCAAGCTGTACGCGGCTTTGTGTTCTGTTTTGCCGGATGGTCATGAATTTTTATATTGTTTCTTTTCCCAAATCCTCTCACCCTCTAGATTCGCAGGTTTATTTTATTGTTGTTCACTTTTAATCACTGTTTTCGCATCTCTTACTGTGGTAAACATGTGGGGGGAAATGAAAGGTTTCGTGGCCATGAATTAAGAATTCGTTACTATGACTTAAATTGTTCCCGCATTTAAGTTAATTCATGGGTTTTCTAGGGAACAAATTAATGAAATATGGACAGTGGCCACAAATTAAGATGTCATAGGAACGAATGAACAAGTTGTAGGAATGAATAGCCTATCTGTCCTGCTCGTGTCTGCAGCCCTGTCAAAGCGAAGTGCCCGATATGCAACAGTTATCTAGGAAAATTATAATTGAACATGACTTATTGCTACATTTCAATACAAAAGAACTTTGTATTGTATCTGTTTTAATGTACTTTTAAAGTTTGGATCACATTAAAAGCGTAGTTTGAACATTAGTAAATTATTTTCGTGTAAGATCCAGCCCCTTCACCGTCACTCGTAGCCGTTTGCATGTGTTTTGCGCATGAGCCGCACGCACCCCAAAATGAAACTGCTTAATCGACCATCGATAGCTTTTATCGATTACATCTCTTATCGACAACTAATTGATTGTCGATTAATCGTTGACATCCCTAGTCCTAATATAGGACCTTGTATGAAACAGGAAAGACTAAATCTGTCAATTTTGGTGATGCACCGCAATTAATTTTTCTGAAAACCAAAATTAAGCTTTTAATTCAGCTGAAAAACTAACTGAACTGAAAATAATGTTTATTTTACAATAGATTCATTAAATGTATTTAATAAATCAACACTCATTGTATACAAATATTTCCATTTGACACAAAATATGTCATTGTAGTGTTGTCAAAAGACCCGGTACTTCAGTACCAAGTCGGTACTAAAAAAATTAAAAAGTCACGGTACCAGGTTTTTTTTTTTAAGTACTGGTGGTACCGAGTACCCGGTCAACCCGGTTCCTGACGTGTACGGCCCTATGATTTCCGCGATGCAGAAAACGCGGACGGAATCGCGGAATCCAGTTTAGAAACGGAATTTACAGTCATTGAATTTGTCAAAGTTTGGATAAATTAATCAA